>JASVER010000004.1:16289924-16418895 GCA_030449065.1 Oceanodroma leucorhoa | reverse complement strand
CCCCGCCCCGGGCCGCCCCTGTGGGGAAGGATTAAACTGAACCCGCCTTTCCCCCTAAATCAGGAAGGGGTCCCACGCTCCTTCTTTGCCCGGGACACCTCTGTGAGTGCGTCCCGTCGGTGGGTAAAGCGGCCACGGGTGGTGGAGCCCGGGCTTTGCCGGGCGTGGGTCGAGCCGCCACGGCGAAGGTGCCAGCGTGGGTTTCTCAGGTTGGTGGATCAGAGTGGGTGTCTTGTTGGGCAGCGCTGCTTTAAACCCAAGGAGATCTCCAAAGGAGATTCCGCGAAGACTGATTCAGCTTGAGCCACGAGAAAGCACGTACCAGCCCCGGAGCTTCCTCTCTTTCGGTCATTAAAAATGGGTGGTTTCAGTCTCAGCGTGTGAGACACTAACCAGGTTGCCTCTTTTGAAAGTTTTTTCTTCTGCAGTGCACACCTTGGTTCCTCCTCAAGGCGGGATTTGCACAGTTCAGCTTCTTTCTGGGTCTGTTGGTTGCCACCCGTTTTGCTGAAGTATCAGTGAGATATTACAATGCAGTGATTGCTATAGATCTGTTGTTTACAGAGAGAGGCAGAGAGAATATAAGGAATATATTACTCTATCCATTAGAGATTGCTTCTAGCTCCTAGAATAAGCTTCTCTGAGGCAATGCACGATTGATTCTTTCCCCCCCCCCCCATCTCACAGTACTGAGAAAAGCTAATTTAAAATAATAGGCTTGTAGACCCCCACGTACGACTGATATTTTCCATTAGCTCTTAAACTCGTAGCAGTTATGTTCCCCATTTTCCTGGAGCACAAGTGACAGCATGTTTATTGCAGAAGCTGTCACACCATGTAAGGTTACAGCATTTAATAATTTTTCATCCATCTCTGCCTCATTCACTCTCTATAGTGCCAATTTTTTATCATATCAATGCAAATTTGCTGCCTCTTAGGCTGTCTGAAGCCTGCCTGATTGTAAACCTGCCTCTTGTCTCTTACCTAGGTGTCTTTAATCTTAACTGCCTCAGGTTTCTTTGATCTAGTATTAGGCATTTAGGCAGAATAGCTTCACTCAAAATAACAAGGCTTCTAGTCTTATGACCCAATATGCTAGAATATAAGCTAAGTTGTTTTAAAGTATCTCACCTCTTATTCCCCAGGTGTGTATACACAAGCTTTATCTCTGAAATCTTGCCAGAATGAAATGGAATCTCAGTTATGTTTTTAAGCAGGAATATTGATAAGTTTATTGTTGGKTTTTTTTTCTTTAATTTAAATGTCTGCTTAAATCCCTGCTAGTCAGAAATACGTTTATTCTCTGAGCTCAGTTGGGAGAAAACAACAAATATTATTTTTAGCCTTGCAGGAATTTAGATTAGTGTGACATCTATCCTGTGTAATTATGACGGAAAGGGCAACTGAGGTAATCAAAATAATTCAGCCACCTACCATATATCTTGCAAAGCTTGGGAACACTATCAGACAACCAAAAGCTGTAAGAAATCTGTTATACCCGAGTCTCTGCAGCAAGTGATTTGTCGRTTGTATAGTAGGCAACATAAAATGCCATTCTATAAATGCCATCAAGAAAAGGGAAGAGTTCGCAGTGCAGTTAATTCCCCGAACAGGAAGCCTGTGCTGTGTATCCCAGAACTTGGTGTGTGACCAGCCAAACAGCAAAGCCAGTTTGGAAGCTATTGTGAGCTTGTACTAATTTAGGCATTACTCAATGCCCTTCTGGTATGGAGCAGACAAAGGTGAAGTGACTTACAGACACAGGAATAGACCTCGATATGTTGCAACTCGTTTCCTGGCTACAGCTGAATCTCATGGAGATGTGCCTCACAGTCTGGGAAAACCCCTAGCTTTCTCAAACCTAGTCTTTCCTGGAGAGAGGGAGGAAGGGAGGGAGTTGTGTCTTTTGTCCCATGCTTGTCTTGAAGGCTGCCTTTTTACTTCAATCATTTCCTAGAGTTTCCTAGAAGCCTTTTTCCATCACATAGATAAGGACCAACAAYTGCCCTTAATTTCACATCCATCTAAATATGAAGTTTTCTTGTCATAAAAGCAGCAGGCTTTAGTTCTCTTTTYCCCATATATTCTGACGGCCTTTTCTCTGTGAGGGCTAGATCTACATCGATGGGTCCAGACGCGTGAGCTCTGCAGCGTGTGCCCTGAGCTTGATGGATGCAAGCCAGCTCTCACCCAGGAGCTGTATAGCCACATTAACACGGGGCTGTGCTGAGCAAATTGTGATGGGCATAGTCCTGGCTTGTACACAGCCATGCCCCAGCACAGCTGTATTGCTTCTGAATCAGACTGGCTCACATCCAAAAGATCAGTCTTAGATGTGCTGTAAAAGTCCTGTATTTGGATATCCTAGTCACATACTTGTACCTGTACCAGTCTCCGCTGGTATAAAATGTAAATTTTTTTTCTTAGAATTAGCCTTCATAGTCCAAGTATCCTCACTGCCAACAAACCAAGAACATTTGAAATATAAGGCATACCTAAAAGTTTATCATTTTTAGGGATAGAAGCATACTCAAATAAAACTTGAGCTTCTCGAATCCACAAGCTGCAAGGTCTGAATTTGTAAAGATGGATCAAATTCACATTTATGAGGAGATTTGATATAACAGAGAGCCTTCACACAGCCAAATTCCAGTGTCCAAACATCATGAGGCTGTTCCCCTCCTGCCTCCTGTGCAACCAGGGCATGTTTTTTCCAGAGCATGATTCAAAGCAGGGGCCCAATTTGAAGGAGCAATTTATGTGAAAACAAAACATAGTTGGTCATTCCTTTTCCTTCAGAAACTGAAGGTGCATTCTTTTAACCCATATTATTTTAGTGCACATCAGTGTCCACTAAATTTAAATGGTTGGAAAATTGTGAGTATTAAAATCTCCACTCTGTAGGAGATTAATATTGGGCCTCAGTGAAAACTCAGGGTTTGAAGATGGGCAGTAAAATAAGACAAATGTAGTTGGTTATTACCATTATGGTTACACAGGATAGTGGAAAGTTGGAGTTCTGACTGTACCCTTATTTACTGGAAACATGGATGAAATGTGTGATGGAAATAGAGAGATTTGTGTGGTACAACAGAACTGGGGAAGCTATCTTGTATTTGCATTTGCAAATTCTCATTTGTCTTACAGTATCTGGTTATCAAATCAGCGTAGTAGGAAACAAATGGTGAAAGGTGGTGGTATTGCATATAGGTACATAAGTTTTTTTAAGAGACTATAGTGAACCCAACATTTGCTTTGAGTTTCCTAGTATTGGTATGGTAACATTTTTGTTTGTTTGTTTTCTTTTCTTTAAGTGATAGAAACCACCTTCTAAAAGAAGCAGAGATACTACACAAAGCCAGGTTTAGTTACATTCTGCCAATTTTGGGAATTTGCAACGAGCCTGAATTTCTGGGGATAGTAACAGAATACATGACAAATGGGTCATTAAACCAGCTTTTACATGGGGTAAGTGTACTTACACTCTTTAAATACAATCCCTGGTTGTTTCAAATAAATTGTGATTTCCATACTTTAGAGTAGTAGTAAAGTGTATTATTAATAATAGTTCAAATTAAAGGACAGTCATTATCACTAGTAGGTTTTGGTGCTCAGATAGACTTCCTGTATCCCAAAAAGACAACCAAACTCAGCAGACTTCAGTTTTATTACACTTTTTCCTTTAATGTCGTGACATATAACTGGCTTCATGTTGAATTATTATATACAGTCACTTTAAAAATCTCTGTTGTTCTCTAATTAGAAGCTGAAATACTTATGCTTACTTCAGCCTGGGTGTCAGAATTATTGCCAATGTAAATATCACACAAAGAAGAGGTTTTTTTCCTGAATCTGAATCTTTAAAAAAAAAAAAAAGATTTTGACTTTAGTTTGTAGAAGTAAAATATTGGAAATCTAAACAGATATGGATATTTCTACCAGATCTTACTCTCAGGAGTAAGTTCTCCTGTGCTGAACTCTCAGTTGCTCCCATTAGCTTCGTCTGAGCATCCAGTGTTGGTATTGTAAGTCTACTGCAGTCGGGTCTCAACAGCACTGCAGTCCTGTCTGTACCTTTAATCAGCATATATCTCATGCCTTAGAGAGCTCAGCTGTGTGTTTTTCACAAAGGCATTAGTGTCAATGTAATTTTTAAGATTTCAGTTGAGTTTTACTGCCTTTTTCTTGGTGTATTAATATTTAGAAAAGTAGTATTTTGTGCTTAGTTTCACCACTGCTTTTTTCTTCCCCCCAATATCAGTTGAATATATGATTCTTGCCTTCCTTTGTGTAGTACTTAACAATCTGTGGGTTGCAAGTTTCATACAGCAGTTCATCTGAAAATCATATTTCCATAAGAATGAGTAATATAGTAAATGTCCTACGTCATGTATACCAGTCATGAACTATTACGTGAATGCTAGAAAATGGAAACATAACACTGCATGATTAACATTTATACATTTGTTTTAACAGCTAACCAGTCTTGATGCTCAGTTACAATTTTTTAAGGAGTTCATGTAATGTATGTTTTAAAAGATTACTGCTTTTCCGAGTCACTTTCTTCTTATTATGAAAGTCTTTGTGTTGTGCTGTTAGATCAGAACAGAGGATTATATTCTGGTTTTGTGGTTTTATCTTGGCAGAAAGATGTATATCCTGAGATTCCCTGGTGCCTGAGATTCCGCATTCTTTATGAAATTGCTTTGGGAGTAAACTATTTGCACAACATGAATCCTCCACTGCTGCACCATGACTTGAAAACTCAGAATATTTTGCTGGATGATGAGTTTCATGTCAAGGTAGAGTTATTTAATTCTTATGTTCTTCAGCATCCAGAATGAGCGAAAGTGTTTTAATTACTGTAGAGGAGGAAGAGTGAGGATGTGGCCATACAGAGGGGATGTAATTGTAGGCCAGATGTTTTCTTCTATCCTTGCAGATGGAACTTACCAACTTCATTTCAAAACTCGGCTTTGCTCAAGTGTGGATTTGATCCATCTGAAAAGACCAGAAAGCCAGAATTTGGGCTGTTTGTGCTATAGCAGTAGCTGATACTCAACAGCAGTGACACTCTCATATGGCAACCTTCCAAGGGCAGCTATGTCTGGCCCTTTCTGAGGAGAAAATAGAAAGCGTTCCTGTCTAGGATGCTCAGACAAGTTAGTTCTGGTGGACAGTAGATAAAATTCAAATGTAAATAACCCATTTGATATTTATCATGCAATATGTACATATATGTTCTGTTAGTGTAGTATGAGAACATGTAAAACGTAACTGTGGAATCTGAACATGTTGGAAGATGGCTTTTGTGAAGCTCCTTAGAGCAAGCAAACATACATAGAGAAGTAATATTAGTTTAAAGCTTTAATTCTGCCTTTTAAAATATCACTGCCATGATGTGAAAAAAAGACTAAAAGTACTTCAGACAAAATGGTTAGGTGCTTCCATAATTGCAAGAGKTTTTTTTTTGGTAAAAGAACCTCTTTTTAAAATGGATAAAATATACTATTCAAGTAAATGAGAAATAAGAGATATTTTGCCCTTAATTTATACTTGAATGTTGAATGCTTCAGTTGTCACCATGAGATTAATCTTTTTGTGAGTCCGTTGAGCAAAGATCCAGTGCTGATTTCTTCTTTCTCCGTTGCAAAGGCATATTTCTTGGCAGCAAGGTGCCTTACGCAGCTTTGTCTCCGCTCACACCCTCAGCAGGTTGTACCTCCTCCCACTCAGTTGTGCTGGCATTGCCGTCTCTCAAGCTTCCTGATAAACCTGATTGGGGAACTAGCCCAAGTAATTTTTTTATGCACTCTTTTTTTAATCCCTAACAGCATTGGCATGGTCTGGTGCTCTGCCTAATGACATCTAAACAGTTGCTTTGCTGGAGCAATTGAAGGRAAGAATTTAACTCTTGCATACCTGCCCTGCCTCCTGTAAGGAGTCTCTGGAAGACTGTCCTTTAGGGTTTTTAAATGTTTTTGGGGGGTGAAACAAGATTCTCTAAATTAGGACAGCTGGCAGGAAGTGCAAGGAATGTTATCATGCATGCCAGATACAAGTATTGCATAGGTATAAAAGTAACACCATTCATAGAGTGCTTCTGGCTGTCCCAGATCTACTGAATGAGCAAGATAACACAACCAGTTACAGCGAGGAAGGCTTGATGAGAGTGAGTTGTAGAGAAAAAAAGATTATTTTTTCACTGTGGATTTTGACTGTACGCTCTCCAGAAAGCTTATTTCTGTTATCTTAGTTGCCACAGTGCTCGCACAGGCATCTTTGTTGAAAATGTTCTTGCTCTTATGCACATGCTAGACAAGTGCAGAGATTGTAGCTGGCTGCTTGTCTTTCTCCCGTGCATGCCAGACACTCTGCAGCTCAGCCAGCAAAGTTATTCTGCTGGCTGTTTGTCTCCCTACCCGTAACCTAGTCTGACATCTTGCTCCCTGCCTCGTGGATGTCTGGGAATGTAAACTGAAGTCAATTAACTCTTTATGTAGATGTACTGTAAACTCTGTAGGATGGGACAAGGCCCCAGAGTGCACAGTAAGCAAAATATTCAGCAACTTTTTGCAGCACAGAATTTCACAATATCAAATTTGTTAATTCAAGATTAATATTCTRTAGTTTTGGGGGTGAGGTGGAGTGCCCTAAAATTTTTCTGTGAGACCAACTGTCTCAGGATATCTGCAAGCTACGTTGCGTAGAGCTATTATGATTTATACTAAATTTGTGCTTTCTTCACAACCAGGGAGCTAGAAGTACTCAATGGTTTTTTGTTTGCTTTTTTTAACCAAAGAAAGTGATTTTCTTCATATAGGACAGACTGCCATAGCAGATTCTCCAGCCATAGAATACATGAGTCCTTCCTTAAAAGAACAACAGGACAGRGCAGTGCTATAGGGATAGCATGAGTCAGGGCAGGTCCTGCTTGACTAAYCTGATCTCCTTCTGTGACAAGGTGACCCGCTTAGTGGATGAGGGGAAGGCTGTGGATGTTGTCTACCTAGACTTTAGTAAAGCCTTTGACACTGTCTCCCACAGCATTCTCCTGGAGAAACTGGCTGCTCATGGCTTGGACGGGCGTACTCTTCGCTGGGTAAAAGACTGGCTGGACGGCCGAGCCCAGAGAGTTGTGGTGAATGGAGTTAAATCCAGTTGGCGGCCAGTCACGAGCGGTGTTCCCCAGGGCTCAGTTTTGGGGCCAGTCTTGTTTAACATCCTTATCAATGATCTGGACGAGGGGATTGAGTGCACCCTCAGTAAATTTGCAGATGACACCAAGTTGGGCGGGAGTGTTGATCTGCCTGAGGGTAGGAAGGCTCTGCAGAGGGATCTGGACAGGCTGGATCGATGGGCYGAGGCCRATTGYATGAGGTYCAACAAGRCCAAGTGCCGGGTCCTGCMCTTGGGTCACAACAACCCCAGGCAACGCTACAGGCTTGGGGAAGAGTGGCTGGAAAGCTGCCCGGCGGAAAAGGACCTGGGGGTGCTGGTCGACAGCCGGCTGGACATGAGCCGGCAGTGTGCCCAGGTGGCCAAGAAGGCCAACAGCATCCTGGCCTGTGTCAGAAACTGTGTGGCCAGCAGGAGTAGGGAGGTGATCGTGCCCCTGTACTCGTCACTGGTGAGGCCGCACCTCAAATACTGTGTTCAGTTTTGGGCCCCTCACTACAAGAAGGACATTGAAGTGCTGGAGCGTGTCCAGAGAAGGGCAACAAAGCTGGTGAAGGGTCTGGAGAACAAGTCTTATGAGGAGCAGCTGAGGGAGCTGGGGTTGTTTAGCCTGGAGAAGAGGAGGCTGAGGGGAGACCTTATCGCTCTCTACAATTACCTGAAAGGAGGCTGTAGAGAGGTGGGTGTTGGTCTCTTCTCCCAAATAACTAGTGATAGGACAAGAGGAAATGGATTCAAGTTGCGCCAGGGTAGGTTTAGATYGGACATTAGGAAAAATTTCTTCACCGAAAGGGTAGTCAGGCATTGGAACAGTCTGCCCAGGGAAGTGGTTGAGTCACCATCCCTGGAGGTATTTAAAATACATGTAGATGTGGCAGTCAGGGACATGGTTTAGTGGTGGACTTGGCAGTGTTAGGTTAACATTTGGACTTGATGATCTTAAAGGTCTTTTCCAACCTAAACAATTCTATAATTCTATGACCTGGGAATGCTTTCTGAACTGGAGTTTCCTATTGCTAGGACAACCACATACTTTTTGTGTGTCAGGTTAAGGACTTTTAGTGTCCCATTCTTTCAAGTATATTTCAGGAATTTCTAACAACAGTCAGCAGATAAATCCAGTTTTTCTTCTCAGAATAAYTGATTTATCCTTTCCAGATTGCAGATTTTGGCATGTCAAAATGGCGTGTCATATCCATGTCGCAATCACGAAGTGAAACCTCTTTGCCAGAAGGAGGGACAATTATCTACATGCCACCTGAAGATTACAATCCCAGTCAGAAAACCCGTGCAAGTGTAAAACACGATATCTACAGGTAACTCATGTTGTTCTCAAGCGGGCTTTGCAATCTGAATTCAAATTTGATTTACTGAACTTAGACTTTAACATAGTTTCAGGAATTTTGTTATTTTCAGAAGTGTTGTAAGTGTATAAGCAAAATGAATCGGGGAAAATAGAATTGAGTGATAGCTGGATTTGATCACCTGTTTCTTTAGGAAACACTGTGACAAGTGTAATGCTCCAGAAATTAAGCTAGAACTACAGAAACAGACAGAGGAGACTGATTTCTATAAATGAGTGTACACATAGAGACAATGTAGGGAAGGGAAAGACTGTTGACACCATTATCTCAGTGCACATACCCTTGTAATTTGTGCACATCAATTAACATAATTTGCAGAATGTACTCGGGGGAAAGAAGAAAACATATTTTTGGAAAGGGGTTAGGAAAAAACAGGGTAATGGGATTGGAAGAAGTATTTAGAGAGATCTCCTTAAGGAATAACTTACTTTATGAAAGTTCAAGTAGATTTGCGTCAGTCAGTTCTGAGTAGTAGAAGTAATAGAATAGGAAGTAGTAGAGTGGTGATGACCCGTATAACAAAACAGCAATTGCTCTTAGGATGCTAGAGTTACAATTAGCTAATCTGAAAAGACTTGGAGAGCTCAAAGATTACTTGGAACGATTGCGGAGGGAATTGTCATGTGTAAATGGAGATTGAGGAGGCATGAAGAGGCATATCACTGTGACAAAGTCCATCTCTCTGCTGCACTCTACCACCTTTACCTTCAGGTAGCTTTGACAGGGTTGTATTTTGGTGAGAGATGAATCAGTCTCAGAGGGTCTTACTGACTTCCAGGGAGACCACTATTTTTCTTAATTATCAACCCTTACCCTTAAGGGGCACACGAAGTTCCTTGACATTCCTGTCCAAAGAACAGAGATAGTAACACACCTGCTTTCCTCAACCTTTGATGAGAAAATCTGGACTAGGARGACATTGAAAAGGAGTAATGGTATATTATGGGGAAAGAAGTAGCAGTGTGAGGTTATCCCCTCTGGCTTCTGATTTTAGAGGATTCGAAAGTGTGGCTGGTGGCTTAATGAGCGAGTGGAGATGTGGAAGACCAATGTTAGAAAGAAAAAAAAAATATGTGCAGAGGAATAACAACCAAATGGGAAAAAATAAGAGAGAAAAGACCAGTAGAAGAACTTAGAAAACTGGAAATTAGGAAGGAAAGAGATTATTTGAGAAGAGAGAAAAGAAACTGAGGCAACATCGTAAAGAGGGATGGCAGTTCAAGGTAGGACGACATGAAGGTAGAGAGACAGTGAAGGAAATAACCACCAGAAAGGTCACACAGGAAGATCTGTGCTCAGGATCAGAAGGAGATGCTATGAAGCAGAAATAAGAAAGGAAACATGAATAGCATAAAGGGGAATCAGCAGGAAGTGGTATGCTGCAGTGTTGTAGAATTGAGAAAATAATCTTTAATTGTAGAGAGATTCCAAACTGAATGAAAGGCTGGATGTCTGATTAATGGACCACAGCAGATACAGCTGAATGTTGTTGAGATATTGAAGCTAATTTGTGAGGAAGGATCTTTCTTAAAGAAACAAATCATTTAAACAACAGTCAAGAAGCAGCATTAGCTTTTACAAAAGGAACAATTTGCCATGCCAAAAAAATCACCCTGCATAAATTTCTCAGGAATGCATCAAAAGCAGGCTTTCTAACAGGGAGGACTGCTTTTGTTAAAAGTTACTTGAATAAATTTTATCATTGATGAATGTTAAAATGTGAAYGGAATAAGATCAATTTATATGATTGATTTTAAGCATCAGTTGTTTGGTTCTTACTGAATTTTTTTATTCTTCCTAATTGGTAGCTGTTAGATGATATAATGCTTAGAGGCAGTTAAATGTAACCTGTATGCAAAATTTARTACTTCTTAGCGATGTAGGAAAATACTGTCTTTGTGTACAGTTATTTGAGTAATTGAGCAAACATTTATTCTGATAAGTGTAAATCTTCTTTAGCAAAAAAATAATTCTTTGCATAGTTTCATTTTTATTGCTTCGGTGGAAATTGGATTTCAGGTTTTTTTAAGTAACATTTTAAAAACTTGTCAATCCATTTTTAATTTGATTTACTGAAAAAATAAAGGGGTAGAGTTACGTTTACAAGGATATGTTTGACATTGGAAATTAGGTTCTTAAGCAGTGAAATATTTTTGCTCTCTCATTTTAGCTGTAGAACTACTAGATTTATTCCTCACACCAAATTCCTATTCTTAAATAGGAAAACCAGATTTGAGGTTTTTACATTATTTTATTTTCTTTTATTTGCTTTAACTGCATTGATTATTTTTTTATAAATGAAGTCAATGCTTCATTTAAATGAAATAATCTAATCCAATTTAAATTACAAACTTGTTTAAAGTTACCTTTTTTTTAATATATCCTGATGATTGAAGAGAGTTACTAGTTTACTAAATATGGAGCAGATTTGTATTCACTGAGTCACTTCCCATTCATGTTGATGTGAATCGAAAAAAATTTCACCGGTTTGAGTAAGCAGATGTGTGTTCGGTGTGCTGGCTATAGTTCAGGGTGGTCTTCCTGAGAGTCTCTTTTGTAAAGTGAATCTTGTATGTAAAAGTGACATGTCTGCCTATAAAGAAGATTGCATATGTTGAAAGTATATATGTCTGGGGAAGAAGCTGGAGTGTACTTCCCAGATGCAAGTCCATATCTTACCTGACTCTGAATTTGTGTTGGGATAGAGGTGTGGGTGAATGCCATCCTCCCTGCTAGTACCCCGCTTCCCATGGGAATGTCAAAGAGTGTCAATCCGGACTGGGGAGATGCCACAGTATTGCAGTTAGGACAGAGCAGTTAGGACTCTGCGGCTCACTTTAATTTGTGTACTGAGATTTAAACTACATGTACGTAATTCACAACGTATTAGTAGAGCAGAGCTAATACAGATTTGAAACAGGAGTTTATATGCCATGTACCTTTTCTGTACTTATATTATTAACTAGTTCTAGTTGAAGTCACTTGTTAAAATTCCTGCTAGTTTTCATATATTCAGGTCATCGTTGTAGTTAGCTATAGTCAGTTCCTTGTGTGCATGCGGAATCATTTTAGCCAAATGTTTTTAAGAAAATGTAAAGCTGAGCACATTGTGTTGCTAATCTAAAATAATGACTTCTATACTTTTTACACTTTAAACAGTTATGCAATTATTATGTGGGAAGTGATGTCTAGGAAACAGCCATTTGAAGGTAAGGCCATGTCTTCCTTTAATTTGTTTTTCCAGCCTTACGTAAAGGCTAAACCTGAGACCTGGGTACCTGGGGACTTCATTTTAGGGGTTACTTTTTAATGATTCAACTTGTAAGCTTGTTGAAGAACACTTTGAGTTACTTTTCAAATTAGACTCTTTTTCTGTGTTGTTTTTTTTTAAATTACAGTGTTGTTTAATAAATTAAAAATACATTTTTTTGTAAAAAAAGAAACATAACTTTGTTTTGGTGAACTATAAATATTATGTCTGCAAACTAAATTATTCTTTCTATAGCGAGCTATTTATATTGCATATACTTCTAATGAATGCACAATGTCTATTTTGACAGAAGTTATAAACCCCTTGCAGATAATGTATAGTGTGTCACAAGGACAGCGACTAGACTTGAGTGAAGAAAGTTTATCAATGGACATCCCTCATCGAGCGCTCATCATAGGATTGATAGGAAGTGGATGGGCACAAAACCCAGATGAAAGACCATCGTTCTTAAGTGAGTTTACCTTGCATAATGAGGAAAGATTTTTCAATTGCCAGATTTGTGTTGAACATGGTACTTATAGACCAAGGTTATAGTTGCAAAAGGGAAATGGTAAAGATGCCAAGAGATACATGTGCTCAGTCTTGTTGCTTGTCTGCTTCCACCATGTCTGTAAACAAACTTTTATGAATGGAACTACGTGTATGCCATAAAACCAAGTTTTTAGTTGGAGCCTTTTGCATTTGCCATCTCTAATTTACCTGTAAAAAAGCAGCATGTTTTGTTTAACTACTTGCATTTGGGGTTTTTTTTGTTGAAGTGARATTTTTTTTTAAGAAGGGGGGGAAGTGAAGTATATAATGAGTACTGTGGGATTTATGAGCAAGCTGGCAAACACACCAACAAATCATTGCACATCAGATAAGCTATGGTGACTTCACCTTGTGTTTGCATCTCAGTATAAATCTTTTTCACTGAGACTTTATCTTTGACTGTTCCACCTCCCAGATTGAGCAGGAACTGGTTGAACCCATGCACTTAACTTTCTCTTTACATCTTTCCTTTGTTCAGCTTTTTGTCCACGAGACCAAATATAGATACTATCAGTCATTTTTTRCAGTGGATTACAGAATTTAGAGAATAAGACTGAAGTGTGAGCTTGTAGAGATAGTGTGAACTGGAAAAGTTTTGTTCTGATTTTTGCAAACCTGTGTTTGTCACACAACCAACATACTTGGTGTATGTTGAGTCCCAATTTATCCCCCAATTTCTCCTTAACATGCTTAATTTTGTGCTGACTTTTGGCTCTTGTTTGGCCATTGTGTAAAGGTAATTCCATCAAAATTGGCAGAAAGTGATTACCTGTTTTCAACTGTGAAATTTGCTCTTGTGAGTGTTGCTGTGGTCACATATGTCAGTGTGGTGAAGATAACAGTGGTTCCTGCAGCTGCCTCCCTGTGCTTGTTTAATTTGTGTGTGCTTTAAAAACTTCCCTACACCTTTAGAAAACATGATCCTAATTCTGTAGGGAAAGCTGAATCACCTTGGAGAGGCAAAAATGTGAAATAAGAGAGCTACTGAAAGTATTCAAATGTAGAACAGTACAAAGAACTCTGGCTTAAACAATTCTATATTTTAAGTTTCTCACTGGTTAGGTTGAGGGTGCAATGACTCAAAGCTGAAATACTAGGTTTTTTTAGTTGGTTCTGGTGGGTTTTGATTTTAGGGTTTGTTTGGTTTGGGTTTTTTAATGTTACAAGTAGAGAGGTCTGCAATCTTAATGTTTCATTTGTAGCTTTGGTGACCAGAAGTTTGTTTATTATTTTGAAAACCTTTATAGGCATACTCTCTTTGAGCTGGAAATTGCTAGAAAGTTGCTGTTCAGATAGCTTAGAAACAAATGTTCATAACTTCATTTTTTGCATCAGTTTGGCAGAGGACAAAATGGGGACATATCCAAACACATACAGTTCAGTTCAGTTTACAGTCCAAAATGAATTACATGACCTTCTTTGAGGCATTCTTATTTTTGCATTAAGAACATTTTGAAATGTCAGGTTATTTTGGCATGAGTCTGGTTTGTATGATTATAAATTGTGGATTCTTTTTTTTTTCCAAGCAAGGAATTATATCTATTTATAATATTTTTTTAAATCAGAAAGAATAGATAYATCATGATATTTCCTTATGTATTCTTGTTTTCCTGTGTCAGTTAACCAAAACAAAATAGCAATCAAAGTCTATGGTTACACTAAAGGGATAATTACCTGGGATATGTACTAAAGTGTGAGCTAACTTGGGTTCTGTTATTAGTGCCATGTCTGTAGTAAGATGGTCTTTGAAGAAAACATGCCTTGCTTTTTTCCCTACTTCACTATCATAAAAAGAAAGAGGAAGTTGCAAAACTGTTGCAAAACTAAGGGAAGTAAAGCTCACTGATTGGGAAATTTTGCAATTACCATAACACAGGGCGAGAAAAAACTAAAACACCCGAACCCCCTTTTTGTTAAATAAAYTTTAAATAGAAAAGCTCGGTTAACCTGTATGTTCCCTTTATAAAGAAGGGCTAAAGACTACTTATCACCATGTTTCTGCATGTACTTGGAATGTGTACCTACAATTGAATTATAATCAACAAAAATTAACAGTGCTAGTATTTCAGTGTGGAAAATTGAGTGCCAAACCTGTAAAACTCAGTTTTAGTTGATGCAAGGAAATAAGAATCCCAGTATTGAATGTATGTCTTGAAGGTGCTAGTGGAAAAAATTCAATATGGGACAACTGTGGTAAAATTATAGTAAAAAATAAAAATATGTTAATAAGGATGCAATGTGACGGATTGCTAGGACAGTAAATGGGTTTTGCTGAATGGGTGAAGTCCATAGAAATGCAGTAGAATTATGATATGCCATCATCCTTTCCTGAGATTTTGTTGTACTTGAGCACAGTTTCAAAGAGACATTTTTATAATACAGTCATCTCAAAATTTGAAATACTTAGTTTCGTAAACCTTTCAGCATTGGAAAGCAAGGGAGCATAGCACAGGTTATCRCTTGCTTATTGGATTGTCGTGTGTCTCCCTATGCGAGCAGATGATTTTAGCTTCTCTGACTTGCTGCCTTTGGTGAGCATGAGGACACTATCATTTGGATTCACTGGATGTGATAGGTCAGTGCCTTGACTATCACCATCTTCTCTGGCCCTGCCGCACAGCATCTCTTCTGGATTTTGCTGTGGTGGGGGGTTGTTTGTTTATTTTTCTCATATAGATCTTCAACACCTGTGCTGGAGTGGGAAGACAGCAACYCACTCTGAGGTCTTGTGCTGTTTTGTCCCATTTAGCAAACCAGTCTTGTTGGGTCTATCTTAAAATATAGCAAACCCACTGATCTATCCATTCCAGGAAGGCAAGGCTTGCGGTCGGGCACAGTCCTGGATCTTTTAATMCAGAGTGCTGAGGTGGCCAGATCAGGACAGGGTTTGTTTTGGTGATGTGAAACTGTTGCATTTGTAACAGGTGAAAGCAAGAAACTTCTGTTTAAGAGGGTAAGCAGTTGATATGTATCAATAGACAAATTATTTTTGTAAATGTAAGAAAGTAGCTATAGCAAAATGGAAAACTTAATTTCCACCTTAAATCCTTCAGCAAAGTACTCTTTCTTTGTTTAGAATGCTTAATAGACCTTGAGCCAGTCCTGCGAACATTTGATGAAATAGCTATGCTGGAAGCAGTAATTCTGTTAAAGCGATCAAAGGTAAGTGGCTTTTGTTACAGTCATGAGTTCGTCAAATAAGTYGGTAACTTCAAGGTGAGGTTGGACGGGGCTCTGAGCAACCTGATCTAGTTGAAGATGTCCCTGCCCATGGCAGGGGGGTTGGACTAGATGACCTTTAAAGGTCCCTTCCAATCCAAACTATTCCGTGATTCTATGATTCTATAACTTTTGCTTGCTAAAAGAAATGTAATCTTCTTTGTCATTTATCTAATCTTGTATCTGGCTGAAGCATGTGTTTGTACAGAGCTGTCATCTTGTCTCATAGCAGAAATTTAATACAGGTAAATATGTCTTTTCCAGTCACTATATGAATCACGATGTATTTACAAGAGTGAAAATAAAGCAGATGTGGAGCAGATATCTCTAAATATACCTCTAAATCCCCAAGAGGTAAATATTTTACATATTGCATTTGGTATGTCGGTATCATTAAAAATCCTGAGAGCTTTAAAAGGGGCTTAACTTAGTAAGGGGGAATTGTTCTGCAGTTTACTTTCCTATGCAGTCAGAAAATGCATTAGCTGAGCCGGGGTGTAACAAATGCATAGCCATATAGGTGAAGATAGTAAGGGGTGGGTAAGCAGAAATAAGAAGGACATGTTCGGTATATCCTCTAAGTGTGGGAAAGCCAGTCCCTCAAGGAGGAATGCAGCACACAATGTCTGCAACTTGTAGGAGACTGTCTTCTGCTCCCTTACACCTCTACGGAGCTTGCTCATATAGGGTCATATAGATTTGCTTTTACATTTTGATTCTTAATGCTGCTTCTTTTGATTCTTACTAATAATCAAACTTCTATACAGAATTGTTGCAGCTTTGGAAAAACACAAGTATTAGGATTACATAGATTTCTTATGTTTTACTGTATTTTAATTGTGCTTTCTATTGAGCATTTAGATAGTAGGGAAAAGTCAGTGATGGGCAGCTACTCTGTAAATCATTGCAACTTTGTATTTATTCAATGTGCATTTTCATTATACCACTGGAATCATTTCAGGAAACATGTTCTGGCTCCATGCAATGTGATGCACTTCCTCTTCGGAGCATCTCTCCAGATATATCAAGACTCAAGTCTGTTCCCAAGTGTAATATCCTCTCATCAGGTAGATATACTAACGACTGCATATAAATTTCAGTTGCCATCACAGCTTTCCACTCCCACTGTAACATTGCATTTGCATAGTAGATAGTTGGATCTCCGTTTATGTCAGAAAAGAGATGTGTTTTGTAAACTTGGTGCTCTGGGTAAAAAGCTAGAGTATTTTAGCTCTGATTTTCTGTTCCTGTCACTTGAGAAATCCCCACAGCTCACAGCTTCAGTTTTCCTATTCAGGGTCGCGAGTGCAGAGATAGCATTCACCTGTCCTTTCAGAGTCTTGGCAGTTTAGTTAATCATTTGTGAACTACTTCTAAAGATGAAAGGGCTAAACATTTTGAGGCACTCCTAAAGCTGAGTAAACTGAAAGTTTCTAATGCAGCCCAACCTCTCGATCATTTTTGATTCAATAAATAAAATGGCTTTAATAAATAGATTGCCTTGCAAAAGTGTCTGCACTGACCTTTTGTAGCTGTCACCTTTTCTGAATAAAAGTTGGCAAAATTCCCAGACAAAACTCAACTGTGAGGTTTTGTTGACATCAGAAGCCAGAAAAATGTGATGGGACCCAGGTGGAATAGCAATACATTGTGAAACTAAAACTGCACTTGAGTTTCTCCTCTGGAAAGAATGCAAACATATATTTCCAAAGAACGGAGCATCCTTTGGCTTTGCAGGGACAGATGGTGTGAAAGCAGACAAGACAGTTGACTTCACTGCTATAAGGTAGGGCATTAAAAAGTGTGCTGAGGTGCTGTAAAACTGGAGATATTCTGGTAGAGGTAAGAGGGCAAAGGCAATTTCTTTTCCAGCTCTTGTTTGAACACATGCACAATTCTGGGATTGTACTCAATGTGCTAGAAAGATATAAATACAGCAGGAACTCCAGGGAAAATAAATTACAGGAGGCTTAAGGAATTTGAGTTACTGGGGAAAATTGCAAAAAGCAAATGTAGTGTAGTTTGGCTGTACCCCAACCCAAGCATTTATCTACACACAAAGCATAAAAATCTTAAAGATGAAGAATAACTTGTGGTTACCAAGCTTAATAGGAATGTTGTGATGAGTTTTAGAAAATGGAATATTAGATTGAATATGAGCATGGAATATAAGTGTAATCAGGTAAGATAATGATAAATGTCAGCTCTTCTTGCTTCTGGTTCCTGTTAAAAATTGTCATATCTGCCTGTGGAGGTCATTGATGAGATTGTGGTGGTACTATTAATCTGACTGATCAGTTGGTGGTCCTTTACAGAGTGACTGCTTAGACTTTGTTGCATGTATGTATAGATACTGTACAGCCTGTGAAAATAATGTCTGCAAAACCATGCTACAGCAGAAATGTTTGGTTTTACTTTGCCAATATCTGCATCAGGTAGTTTTATAATCGATAGCAAGACTGACCTTCTTAGTTTGCTAAAATTAGATGCAATTGTTTCAGGTGAAAATCTCTTCCCAGGTAGCTGTTGGCAAGAGATGAGTTTGGCATGGCACCAAGGCAGAAGTTAATGACTATAGATTTTAGTTGAGTTGTTTTTTCCACCAATACAATTAGAAGACTTTTTCAGAAACTTGCTCCTTCAGAGTTAGGAACTATCTTCTAACTTTCAGCCTCTTTAATTTTTCTTCCCTAGCCAGCTTATACACACACTTATTCTTGTGCATTACTTTAAGCTTAAATGGCTCTTTTCCCTCTTTTCCATTTTATTTCTGATATAGAGAGTAATCCTTTAATACACTTTGTTTTGCTAGACAAACAGGATACACTCTTTTGAACTCCGTATGTAAAATAAGCTTCGTCATTCTCCTGGTATCCTAGTAGTTCTCCTTGTGCATGTTCTAACTTAAGTTATTGAACTAAGGCTACCAGACATCTGTACTTAGTATTATGAAAGAGGTGTGACAAATGTTTTCTGTCTGAAAAAAATCTTAATATACCTTAGAATTTTATTTTTCCTTTTCTCACAAGATCCTTTGTTACAGAATAGTCTACCTAGGTGGGKTTTTTTTTCCCTCATCTCAATTCCAAATCATTAGCCCCAGCTTGAAGCAGAAAGTATAGATCTCATATTTCTGCTACTGAATTTCCACTTCTATTACTCCAGTCTTCTAGGTCAACTAGGTTCTATCTGAGTAACATGGGTCAACCCATTCTTTCTGAATAACATCTGCAAATTTCATTAGCATGTTTCTATTCTTTATGCTATGGTCACTGGTCAAGGTCATTCTTTCATGCTAGTACTTTCTTACATGCTAGTACATTCTTTCAGTAGTTTTGTCTCTAATGTTATTAAAGATCTGTGTGTGCCTAGAGATCTGTAACAATATATCCCAGCAGAGCTGTTTAAAATCCTTTTCTAAAGTGATCTTTTACTCACACTGGTTGTCTCCTAATCCTTTCCTATTCGTGCAGTAGATAACTTCTGCTGCGTCACACTACATAGCTCTGCCCGTCTTACTTTCTCTCTCTTTAATGAAACGAAATGCTAGTTACTATGAGTTCTAGTCCCCCATTTTTTAAATAATGAGAGTGTCATTTCTTTCACATTTTCCTATTCCTGCTCCTTGTACTTATAGCCTTGTACTTATAGTATTCTTCCACAGGTCACCACTCTGATCTAGGCATACACCTTTAAATACCCTCATTGGATGGGTATCTATAAATCCTGAGCTGTCCAGGGAGCGACCTGTTCTTATTGTGTCTTTGGGTGTTCATCTGAACTCTTACATCTGCATCTTTGGTTCTTAGTTAATATCTCTGAAGCTCTTTATCAAGTGACACTGCGAAAGTCTGTAATGAAAATTGTACACAGAATTAGGCATATGCCCTGTAATTGGTTTCTCATCAGCTATTTGTCATCTCTTCTTTGAGTCATTCCTACTGCTGGTTTCATATCCATCATCTTTTTCTGCCATAAAAAATCCTAAAAATAGAAACTATCAAGCTTTCTGCCTAATAAAAACCCTTTTTTTTCCCTTTCTTTGCAAACGTTTACATGAAGCTTTCTTGAAGTCATATGCTGTTTTGACTGACTACCAAAAGCTTCCAATTGGCTTCCCGTTGGTCTTCATGTTCCTTCCCTCCATCTGAATCTTTCTTTCAATCTTTCCACCTTTGTTACGCTGCCAAACTTTATCAAAATAAATTAGTCAGCTTTCATGCTGACTCCTAGCTACCTCTCCAAACACCTGAAGGAGTTATTTTGTTCTTCCAGTCGGTACAAATATTTTCTGTCAAACAGAGCTTTTCTAAAGTTCACATCTACCGGATTTATTCTCTCAATGTTYTTTTAAAATAAAACAAGATCCAAAAACTCGTGGTCAAACCCTGGTAAAAGATAAGGGACATAAATGTACTCAGAACCTGAGTGTAAGGAATAATGTGTTGTATCTGAAGTCATTTTAGGTTGTTTATGACTTGTTTCACGGAATTGCTCTAAATAGTCTCTGATGGTTGTATTTTATTTGAACATAGAAGTAATACAGTTTGCGCTTTTTTTTTTTTCCTCTTTTTTTTTTTTTTAAGATGGAAATTCTGGAGGTCTACACTCTTGCAGCAGTCAGAGCACRGATGAAAATATCTCTGTAAGTCAGAGCGCCAAACTTCTTGTGCATCCATACAGCTCTTTTGCCTCATCTGACAAGAGTATTTCAGATGCTTCAAATTCTGCATCATGTATGCTGCRGTCATCACCAATTCCTTCAGGTACAGCAAACACTGATTTAATTCCAAGACCCACAATAAGTGTCCTAATATCAAATATATATGTGTATGAAATGGAAACTGGAACTGTTGTTCACCTGTAAAATGAAAACAAAACATTCTACAAATTAAGAATGCAAGTCATTCTGTCCTCGTAGCCTTATATTATGAAGTAAGTAAAACCAATGTAAAATGTGACCTAGTACGTGCACCTGTAGCTCCTAGCTTTTTTCTCTCCTTTTAAGCAAACTTAATTCCTGCTGCCTTGGGTCATCTTTATCCCATTCCCTTTGCTCATATTATTTCTCCTTTTTCCTACTGCTGTAGCAGTGCTGCAGTCCAGCAGAACAGGAATAAAAATTAGCTTGAACTTAACTCATCTTGTTGCCTGTCACTTCTTCTCACCTTTCAGGCTTATCAGTCTTCCTCCTAGTAATGGCGGGGCAAAGAGAAGCAGCTGCTGTGTCAGCATCTCACCTTTRATGATCTTCTGTGTTAGCTGAGAGCCCACTGCATGATATTCCTAAGCATCAAATAACTGTTAAAAGTCTGCTTCAAAAAAAAATTATAACAAAAAGAAACTTTAGTGCATGATGAATTACTCAGAGAGATATTTTTTTATGGGCCACACAATAACATGCAACTTTAGAGAGATCTGCCGTTTCATCTCTCTTCTGGAAATACGAGAATCAGCACCTTTTCACTGTGCAAATCCTCAGCTTGAGAAAAACACACAGGAAACTACAGGGATATTTTCAGTAAATTTCAATAAAAATCCCACTGGAAAGTGAAGTTACCACCTCTCTCTTTTTAGTACCAGGTCAGATTGAACACTGGAACAGGTTTCCCACAGAGACTGTAGAATCCCATCGCTTGGAAATGCTCAAAATTCAGCTGGACAAGGCCCTGAGGAACATGAGTTATGCCTGAACTTGGCCCAGCTCTGAGCAGGCCATTAGACCAGATGACCTCCTTGAGGGTTCCTTCGAACCTAAATTACTCCGTGATTCAGATAAAATAAATACTTTAACCACGAAATTTGACAAATTGATGCCTTTTAAATGTGGAATAAAATAGTGAAATGTTAAAAGCGTAGTCTGGTGTATTTCTGACCAAAACCAAGTTTTAAACAGCTTTCTCAGCTTGTTCTTTGTTCTGTAGCACTATTTATTGTCAGACAGTTACAATACTAATTTTTTTTTTTTAATTCTCTCCAATCTCAGATTTTGTTTTGGAAACCATACAACAGAATGTAGCTCATCAATGGATCCAAAGTAAAAGAGAAGAAATTATTGATCAGATGACTGAAGCATGTTTGAATCAGTCACTGGATGCTCTTCTATCAAGATTTTTACTCATGAAAGAAGACTATGAACTTATAAGCACCAAACCTACAAGGACATCAAAAGTCCGACAACTTCTTGATACCTCAGATAGCCAAGGAGAGGAATTTGCCAGAATTATAATACAAAAGTTGAAAGATAACAAACAGCTAGGACTTCAACCTTATCCGGACATTGTATCTAATTCTCTAAGACTGCATCTTTAAATTTATTCTTTCTGTATGAAGACATGTGAATATTTCTTACAACATGATTCTTGTTTCTATATACTAGTTTTATATATGTACTRCTTTGTCTTTACTGTGCCTTTGTAGAGTCTCAGAAATGACACTGAGTTCATCTAGACTGCCTTACAAATTAATCAGCTGGAGTGCAGTCATAAGGCCAAACACTTGACACTTACTGACTCAATTCATACAAGTATTTTGTTTATACACGACAAAGAAAAAACATTAAATGTTCCCTGTTTTACATATTTTCTGCTTATACATATCCTTTCCTTTCACCTCACAGGATTGAGACAACCCATCTCAACTTGGCATATTGTTTTTTCTCCCTCCACTTGGTCTTTCCCATAGAGGGAGAAAAAATCTAGGTGCTCTATTTCAGGGCTTATATGCTGTGTTTATAATAAATTTTCTTCTTTCAGCCATACTGGTTACTCCTCCTGAGATACCTGAGAAGAGCAGTAGGTGGGAGGAAGTTTACAGGATTTTTATTATGTTTTGTTTTGTTTTTCCCATTTTGTTGCCAGGGCAAGTGCTTCAGACCACTGCATAAGAAGAATGTGAGTCCAAAAAGGAGTCCAGGGGCAAGGAGGATATTGTGCTGATCATCTTTGTTCTGCTAAGAACTGATACATTAGAAAGGGTGTAGTTATAGCCTTTTACATTATTTGGTTACACCCACTTAAATTCCTCTTGAAATCGTAGTATGATGAGATCCACATACAGCTTATAGAAGGGAACCATCAGTTAATGCCTCCTTTACATTGCCTTAGTTAATGCCTCCCTTACCTTTGTCATCTGCCATAAATACTTCTCATGTCATGTTGCTGGATCAAGCTTCTAATTCAATTTTATTTTTAGTATTTGCATGATGAGCAGTGGTTTGGGTCTGTACAAAGATCAAGCATGAACTGCCCTGCTAGGTTGGAAGTGATGTGCATGGGTCTACACTGCCATGACCTGCCTTAATCTTCTCTGAACAACATCTCCACCATCCTTTCTTGTCTGAAGGATGATGCTAACAAGTTGAGGCACAAATGGGGCCATCTGAGAGTAAAAGGTACATGGTATTTTTTTTTTTAGCTCATTTCAGAAAGCCTTAGTGATTTTACCTAGGTGGCTTCAAACCCAGTAAAGAAATTACTGGTTTTAATTTGTCAGAAAACAGCACAGGCAAATGATTTTCACAGGGACTAATCAATAATTACAAATTCTGCTAACAGTATCTAAAATTTGGGAAAATCCAAACTTCTGGTACACGAAAGCTGAAATCTAACTAAACGGCTATATAAAAAGGAAGAGATAAATGAGAAATCCTAAGTGATGGCTGTTTGGAAACCAATGGAGGTGTGAGATCTGCTCCATTTCAATGATTCAAGCTTCAGTGTGGGCATTGGTTGCTAACATCTTAATTTTTTCAATATCTGTCTTAACTTATTTTGTGAACTGAATCACAAGAATATGGTGTATAATTTATTGGATAGAAAGTTTTTTTTTTATTTTTTAAAGTAAGTTTTTGGTGTTAACTGGGAATTTGGATTTTATCCTGCTTCTTTCTGAAGGCTGTAAAATTCAAACTGGGTAGCTGAGATCAGGGCAATGGTGCAATGAATGGTTGTGCCTTTTGTAGAGCAGACCTGAAGATGTCTAGCAGGGACAGGCTCTGAGGAAAGCTGCCAGCCTTGCCAGTGGGAGTTTGGTGCCAGAACTGTGTGTTTCACTGCATGTCACATTTTAAGCCACTTTTGTTCATTATTACAAGTGCCTAAAGAAAGATTTGTGTCATGCAAGGTAGGAAAATTGCATTTCTTAGATGTGTGTCCAAAATTCATCATGTATTAAGAGCTTTCCTGAATTGTGGCTTTAGTAACTAGAAGAACAGTGGTTTCTTTAGGGGTATCCTTTTACCAGCTGGTACATTGTTCCTGTAGTAGGGTCTGCATGAATTGCAAACTTTGTAATTTATTATTTTAAATTAGGTGTAAGAAGGTAAGGGCAGTCCTGCTATGTGGGAAGAAAAAAAAAAGGGCCGAGGGTGGTCATTGGCCTGCCAGGTGGCATCTGATGTCTCATGTCAAGGGGTCTGCACCTTCTTCCTACTTCCCAACTCGCTGAAAGCAACTTCTGCCTTAGAGCAAACAGAACTGGAGCAGAGCACAGATGCTATGCTTCCTAACTCTGTGTGCTGTGCACAGTACATGATGATGCCTGTACATGCTGGCAGGCTCCGTTCCGAATTTGTGATCTGTGCTGTTGATCCTTCCTGGTGCTGCTGCTGCACCTTTGCGCTCACTTGCCTCTGACATGTTCTGCAGCCTGCCAGTGTGCCTGCTGCAGCTTTTCTGCCAGCGCCCCATGAGCTGCTGTTCCCCAGAGGTCATGTGGATGGGTGGAGGAGCCCCGGGGAACAGGTGGGACAGGTCCCAGAGCCATTCCAGGTGCCGCCAAGGCAAATGTGGTAGTTGCCCACCCTCCAGTCTCTTCCTAGTGGAGAGGAAATGTTGGACATAAAAGATGAGGACCCACTGGTAGGACACCTGGCTGAGGGAAAAGAGCGGCGTCCTGCTTTCTGAAGTCTGCTGACTCTGGCCTGTCAGTAGGGAACTAGCTTGGGGTCAGTTAATAATGATAATGATAATGATAAATCTGGCCTGCAGAGTCACATTCAGGAATGGTGCTGTCATGCTGCTGCAATCACTGTAGGCTGCCCCTCTTCATCTGCCATCACCCAGAGGTGGCACAGCTGCAGGAAAAGTAATTTTCTATGCCCAGTCCTGCGTACAGATGCATCTGTAAAGCCATGACTGTTGTTCTAGCCAAAGCCCACTGCTCCAAGGAAACGCTGAGGTCACTTGATAGAAGAACTTGGTCCTATCTGCCTCTTCTTTCCTTGAACCCTGAGCCTCCCTCCATGAGGGAGTAGGATCCATAAACCCACCCTCTCCAACATGTTAAGCACGCACAGGTTTCCTCAAGAGTGGAATGGAGGAGGAGGCAGCCACACTCAGGACTTGAGGGATACAGAAGAGGGGCTAAGGAGAAAGCTTTGGGGTAGACATGGGGGAAGGGAGCTTGAGCCTGTGTGCCTGAGCCACTGTATTGGGTTTCCATGGCAAGGTTTCGGTAGCGGAGGGGGCTACAGAGGTGGCTACTGTGAGAAGCTGCTAGAAGCTTCCCCTATGTCCAATAGAGCCAATGCCAGCTGACTCCAAGATGGACCTGCCACTGGCCAAGGCCAAGCCCATCAGCAATGGCGGTAGCACCTCTGGGGTAACGTATTTAAGAAGGGGGAAAAAAACCCTGTGCTACAGCAATTGCAGTCAGTCAGAGAGAGGAGTGAGAATATGTGAGAGAAACAGCCCTGCAGACACCAAGGTCAGTGAAGAAGGAAGGGCAGGAGGTGCTCCAGGTGCCGGAGCAGAGATTCCCCTGCAGCCTGTGGGGAAGACCATGGTGAGGCAATTTGTCCCCCTGTAGCACATGGAGGTTAACGGTGGAGCAGATATCCACCTGCAGCCCGTGGAGGACCCCACGCTGGAGCAGGTGGATGTGCCCCAAAAGATGCTGTGACCCCATGGGAAGCCCGCGCTGGAACGGGCTCCTGGCAGGGCCTGTGGCCCCGTGGAGAGAGGAGCCACGCTGGAGCAGGTTTGCTGGCAGGACTTGTGACCCCATGTGGGACCCATGCTGGAGCAGCCTGTTCCTGAAGGACTGCACCCCGTGGAAGGGACCCATGCTGGAGCAGTTGGTGAAGAACTGCAGCCTGTGGGAAGGACTCATGTTGGAGAAGTTCGTGGAGGACTGTCTCCCGTGGGAGGGACCCCATGCTGGAGCAGGGGAAGAGTGTGAGGAGTCCTCCCCCTGAGGAGGAAGGAGCGGCAGAGACAACGTGTGATGACCTGACCGCAACCCCATTCCCCATCCCCCTGCACCGGTGGGAGGAGGTAGAGAAATCGGGAGTGAAGTTGAGTCCTTGAAGAAGGGAGGGGTGGGGGGAAGGTGTTTTAAGATTTTATTTTATTGCTCATTATCCTACTCTGATTTGATTGTCAATAAATTAAACTAATTTCCCCAAGTTGAGYCTGTTTTGCCTGTGACAGCAATTGCTGAGTGATCTCCCTGTYCTTATCTCGACCCACSAGCGGGTCATTACAGYGGGTCATTACATTTTCTCTCCCCTSTCCAGCTGAGGAGGGGAGTGATAGAGCGACTTTGGTGGGCTCCTGGTGTCCAGCCAGGGTCATCCACCACAGCCACACAGGGTGTGTGAAGGGTGTGTGAAGGCTGACGCTTCTGTTGTTTAACCCCAGTAGTATGAAAGAGGAACTGTTTCTGTGCAACTGGAAGACTCAGCACTGATTTTGACTATGGCAGCAAGTCCAGGGTTGGCCAGGACAGTCAGGCACAGCCACGTAGTTCATGCACAACTTTGCCCTGTCAGGAAGCCCGAGGCTGGGGTGTCTGCTACAGTCATCTGCCACATCTGATGTGATGCCACATCTGCCAGATGGATGTGGCAGGTGGGACACTTCTCTCCGAGATAAAGGGTTGCAAGACTACCATTTGAACAGCTGATTTTTTTTTCTGCCCCCCCCCCCCCTCCAATGCACAACAGTATTTTGTGCACTCCTCACTTCTTCATTAGCAATTTCTAATAGATTTTTCAGCTTTTTCACTCCAAGGAGGAATGCTGCTGATGTTTCAGAGCACTGTCCTTGCTGACACTAAGAGCTTTTCTCCGAGTTGTAATAGCTGATGGAGAGCCTTTTAAAATACACACGTAAAAATGTCTTTTTACATGTACTTGGGGAAAAATAGAAACATAGGACTATACATATTATTTTGCACTTGTTACCATTAGATTTCATATGCCATTTTAGCACCTAGTCACTTAGTAGTGTAACTGCTTCAAGTATCTGTAATCATCTTTAATTTTGACTACACCAACTACCTTGTGTCATTAGGTTATTAGTCACCCTCTTTACTGTACTTGTCCTCCTTCACAGCACCTGGAAGCCATCTGGTCTTGGTGATGGGCTGCTACTCTTCAAAAAGAAAACTTTAGAAATTCTCTGCACTAGTGCCAACCTAAGCTGGTATGTGCATATAATGACAAGCAAGCCCAACCAGAGCTCAGTCCTGCATGTGTTGTTGACACACCGACCAGCTATGGAGTTCATTACTGTATGTGCAATGCCTTGCTGATCGTCGTGTTCTGCTCCCATACCTTGAGTTAACGTGTTTGGTAGAGGTTCCTTGACCTGCTCTGTGCACTATGCTCTATCCTGCATCAACTTCATGGGAAAGTAAGTAAAGGCCTGATTTTACCAAGACAAGACAAATGGTAGCCTTTGTTTTTCATTCAGAGTCTGGCAGCTAATGGCAGAGGGTGTTTGGCAGTGTTTTCAATCAGGGTTAATTGTAAGTGCATCTGTTGCAGACAAGGAGTGTGGGAGCCTGTGCTGGCAGAGCACTAAGATGCGGGGGGCAGAGGTAAGGAACAGGAGGAAGCAGAGGACTTGGCAGAGGTGCAGCAGAACTGTTTGCTGCATCTGGGCAATGGTATGAATGAAGAGGGCTCTGGAAATAATTGAAGTACTCTTGTTTCCAGTGCAGAGTATGAGAAGCCTTCCTGAGCAGTAATGGAAATGTAGGCAAGAAACCAGAAAATGTCACAGGCTCATTCAGGCAAGTGTACTTTGCTTTGCTGTGCCTTAAGCAAATGTATATATGTGTAGCTATAACACACAGAAGAATCGCTATGAGCATTAAGTTGGCACAGGAGAATCCTCACTGCAGAAGTGCTAGTCAAATTCTGCAAGACTGTAAAAATGAATGAGAAAAATACGTTATAAAGGAAGTTACATTCACTTCTTCACATTATTCACCCCACTTACTTAAAATGCAAATAAGTGTAATCTTCCTTTGCAAAGGAACTAGATTTTGTGTTCATGGAAGAAATGTTCAAGAAAGAAATGTTCTTCATGTGCACTGCATGCTTTATGATTGCTCAATGCTGATTTATGTGCTGTTACTGTAAATTTGTGGGAAATGTCGAGTAGGACGCAACCATCAGGGTCAGGCCAATAGTAATATGGGAAGCGTTAATGAAGAAAACATTTTGTTTCGTGTTCCAACATGCAACCTCTACAGAATTAAAACAAAGGGCTGAAGCTGGCTTCAGAGGGGGGATATACATATGAACAATATAAAGGTGATCTCCAGCTCTAAGAGGGGGCAAGTGTCTGATGACAGAGTCTCTCAGCGTAGCACACAATCAAAACCCAGTTTGGTGCCCTAAATCAGAAACAGGACAAATTCAAGTTCAGATTTCAGAGTGAAAGTAATTATGCATTCTTAAAAATATGCATTCTGGTTTTTAGGCTATAGTTTGTTAACACTGCCCTGACAGAAGAAAAAGATTTTAAGATGACAGAGGCCCTGATTAAAGAATGTGGCGCTCAGCCTCTCCCCTCTTCCGGCAGAGAACAACATCCCTGCAAAACAATTCTGTTGCCAAAATGTTTCTTGATATATTATAATGTACGTAACCACAGACTTGCAGGCAGCTGGAATTGTGCAATCTTTTCAGGCAGACTTAGAGAGCTCTCAAGGATAAATAACTGTCCTTCATAGATAAAAATAAAGCAACTTGGAGGCTGTTTATTCAAATACTTGTCACATACCTGCTTTGAATAGTGTTTTAAAAAAGCACAGCCATTTCTGTGGAAACATTAACTGTAGACCTGTCTCAATCTATCACAGAAAGCATGTTTTTACAAGATGTTACTTTAAAAGGAAGAAATAGGAGGAGCACTGACTTAGGTTAGAAAGATTTGAGTTGTTTTTATATTCCTTTGGGTCACGTTTACAGTATGGAACATGCAACATGATGCAACTTTCCTGCTTGTTTTCCAGTTGGACTACTGAAGCTGATTGGAGGGATATCTGTGTTTGAATTCAATTATTTCACTTTCCTGTGTGGATTAGTAGCCCATTCTGATGAAGTCCTGTTATCTAGTGCCTCAACTCAGTCCAATGACTTAAGACCTGCTGGATCAGCTCCTTCCAGATGCCCTTTGACACATAAGTACACATTTTTGCCTTACTATTGGCCTTGTCGTTCATGGAAAACAAAAATCCCAGTTAGTGCTCTTGCATTCATTAACTTTTTGCTCTGCCCAGAAGACTTTATTTTCTGGATGTTTACTTGTTTCAGTAGGTATTGTGCTGTATAGCATATCGGTTTTCCAAAAGTACTTCATAGACAGGGCAACATACTGTTTCAGAAGACAAAGCTGAATACCTTGGGTAAGTAATTTCTTTCTTTGCTTATTTTTTATCTTAGTTTTTTTTTTTTTAACTCATTTAATTAAAATAAGATCTTAACACCAGATCAGCCTGTTTTGTATATCATGCATCATGTCATAAATTGTAAGAAAAGCCACAGATGTATAATTCTCCAGTTAAGAAAAATAACTGAGTAGATAAATATTTAACAATGAGTAGATTACATTTAAAAGAAAATATATAAACAAAAGTAAACAGAAAAACATTAGGTTGTTTGAAGTGAAATAATACCTGTGATTTTCAGTTAACTACCATTCTTTGTTAGTCTCCCCACTCCGAAAATCTTTCTGTTCTGGCAAGTTATGCCACAAGAATAAACATCATCTTTGTGTACAGTGTTAGTAAAAAGTCTCATTGTGGCTTTCTAAATTAACAAGAAGGAATTAGACTCCATTTGTTTCACATTAACATCTGGGAAAGTGTGGTTCTTGGTTTCAGTGACACGTGGATAAAGGATTTTTTTTTCCAACCTTCCTTTTGTCTTATTTCTATCCCAACTTTCTAAGGAATAGAGAGCAGCTCATATTTAAGCTGCCAGTTTCTGCCTGCTAATGACCTCAGCTGAGGTTGTTTGGAGAAACCACATTCCAGGAGGGTCTGGGATCTTCTTTCTTGAAAGCTCTCATTGATTTTAGTATTCATGCTACTGTAATAAAAATAGCAGCTAAAGGCAAGGCTAAACAAAGAGTGAGAGAAGAGGCTATTCATATTAGTGTTAACTTACCCGTCCTGGTGAAACAAGATGTGGGCTTATTTAGAGCAGCAGCTAGAGAGTCACTGTTCAGTTACTGTAGCCTTTCTGCTAAAGGAAGCAACCGTATCATCACCTACCCTCTGGTAAGCTGCTACCTTCTCTTTTTAATACCTTTCTTAGATTTGCACTACAGTAGCTTCTCTCTCAAATATCCTGTGTGATTTTCTTTGGGGTGGGAATGGAGTACTGGGAGTGGAGCAAGTCCCTCCTATGGGAAAACCAGCCTCTGACCACAGTAATGTGATTGGAGCATGTGAAGCATTAATTCACTGTGTATTTTTATAAACATAAAATTTAAAAACCAAAAGGAAATCTACTCATTTCCTGCTGAGTGGGATATGTTTTCTTCAGAGGAGATCAAAGTGGTTTTGTTGTTTTTGTTGTTTAGTTTTTTATTATTATTGCTAAGAGTGTTTTATTTCATGCTGTTCCTTCATAATGCATAATCTTGTTTTGTTTGCTTGATCTCCTCTCACACTGGAAAATGTTCAACAATATAATCTGTCAGGAATACTCCCTTTAAGACCTGTTAATGCTCATGCTCAGCAACAGTGTTTTGAAGTTTGATCTACACATTTTTGGTCATGTTGAAAACTGCTGGCTTATCTGATCTCATGTTCCAATAACTATTAATATAAATGTATATGGTTGGGGTTTTTTTTATTTTTGGTCAATCTGCTACACACACGAAAAAAATACCCAGAGTGTACTTGGAGAAAATAAGAGATTGTTCATGACTTTTAAAATGGCTTTCTACACATATATTGATTTCTAATACAAACATAATTAAAATATGCTAGATTTTGGTTTAAAATGTCATCCTTAATGTGATTCATTTTCTAACTGGAAATAGAAAATATTGGGGTTTTATCAGTTTCATTGCCTGGTTTGATTTTGCTGTGTTCATTGATGGCATAGCAGACTTCCATTATTTAGAAATTATGTGGTAGTAGACAACAATCACCTAAAGAAAAGGCCATGAAATTATCTGAAATAATATTAAGGAGTAAATCTGATGTCCAGCATGTTCCAACATCTTTGACTGATAGGAGATGACTTTCTAAATGCCCTCAGTTTCCAAGGGAATCTGCTGAAGGGAACAACATTTGGTCTCTGAGAGATCTCCTCTGATTTACTTACTAGTATTTCTCGAATTAAAAAATGAGAATTTCAAAATGTCCTAACAAATAGAGGCAGCTCGGTCCCTCTGGAAATCTATGAAGCAGCTTATAAGATGTCACACTTCCATAACCCTTGACCAAGCCTTGCTTAATCATTTGGCAAAGGTTAATTACCTCTTCAAGAAGGCGGCAATCACTTATGAGCCTGTAGATCCCTGAAGGATGGGAAGTGTCTGAGAAAATCCTACCCTGCCAAACCAGTCCTGCACTAATTTATGGAAGAACTGTCTTTGATTTCAACTTTGGTTTTCAACTACTATCAAGTTGTCCCTTCTTCCTTCACTTTTCTGTATGACTTCTGGCAGTGGCTTGACTAAAAAATGAGCTATTGAGAATTACCTGTACATGATGTTATTGTTTTCCTTAACTTCTCAGGTGTAGGTCTACAAGTTCCTTTCTGTTGCTCTTGGTGCGTACAGCTGGGAGGTAAACATGAGATTGCAAAGGATTTAGGGCCATTATGCCTGTCTGTGCTCTCAAGGCATTCTGCTTTTTCTCTGAGAGGAAAATTTTCCTCCATTTCTTGAGGGAGCCCCTAAGGAAGAGCAGGACCAGCATGAAAACAGGGTTCTGAAGTTCTGTAGTAGAGATCACTTGCTGACACAAGACACAGGCAACTGTTTGCAGACATGTCGTTTAGCCTGCTGCAGCCTCTGAGGCACATTGGCATGTTGATGCCTGTCTGAATCTCTGATTTCCAAAGAGCAATAGCTCTTTCTGCTTGTCACAGTCCATGGGGACCAGGACAGCAGGGACCTTCCTTCATGTCAGGAAGCTTTTATGTCTTGCTCTTCAGACTTCATACACAAGAGCTACCAAAATACTTGTACTTACATTTTTGATGCCATTATTATTGCAGTAGGGTTAGCCTTTAAATACTCAACCATGCTAAAGCAGAATGCCAGAATGCAATAACCTCCCTTTTTTAATTACCGCATAAATTAAATCTTTCCATTCTCAAGAAGCCACTCCCAATTCCTCTCTGCTAGAGGATTCACCATAAGGATTTGTTACCTATTATAATATAGGATTTTCCAACTGAAAATGGCCTCCCCCTGTAAGAATTCAACTTGTTACAGCTTTGGTGGTTGTCCCCAGCATGTAAGCTGTCCCAGACCTTAGTACTGGCTCTCACTTGGATTATGTGCACCCTCAAAATGTGATCTACAAGTGACAGAGAAGAGAGTCATGGTTGAACAGCTAGGCTTCTTAGCTTAAGTTTTTTGGCACACCAGTTTGAGGCAGAAGCAGCAGTGATGATCCCAGAAAGGGGAGATGGTAGGATGAGGATGAAGTGATAGTGATGATAGTAGGGCAGGACTATGGGCCACTTTCAGTGGGAACAAAATAGCAGAAGCTATAAATGAGGGAAAGGGTTAGACCACAGCGAGAGACATGGGGCATATCTCTTCAGATTGTTTTTGTCACTGCCTGGATTGTAACAGCAGTAAATTATTTACACGTTTGACAAAAAATTATTCTCCTTTTGCTGTTATACAGGAAGATCTGTAAGATTTCCTATATTCCACTAATTTTCTTAATAGCATGAAGACTTTGCTAAGAACTACCATGAGTCCTGCCTCAGTCAAACCTTGTTTGGTTAAGGAAGACATAGTCCTGAATAAAGAAGTCAATAACAACTTCAACATTGTGACCCCACTGAATGAAATCAGAGCAGTGTCAAAGCTAGTGGGAATGTTGGTTTTGGCTTGGGTGGGAACCAGGGGGGACAGGACAGGCAGAAGCTGTTTAAAAGATTTTGTTTTCAAATTGCTACTTTCTTGCATATTTTCAGGTGATATAAATTGGGGCAACTTAACTACAGTGAAGTTACACATCTTGGTTATGGAAACTGAATCTCTTATCCTTTGATTCTCAAGCTGTACCTATTCGTGGACTTAATTCAGGGTCTGGTTAACAGTTTTGCTAGTGTGACATAGAATCATAGAATCACAGAATAGTTTGGGTTGGAAGGGACCTTTAAAGGTCTTCTAGTCCAACCCCCCTGCAGTAAGCAGGGGCATCTTCAACTAGATCAGGTTGCTCAAAGCCCCGTCCGACCTCACCTTGAATGTTTCCAGGGATGGAGCATCTGCCACCTCTCTGGGCAACCTGTGCCAGTGCTTCACCACTGGACATCTCTCAAAGTACAGAATTTTGAACTGTTTCTTCTTCTAATTGATTTTCTTTCAAAATGGTTTCATCCACAGTCACTTATTTATGAAAGAAATAATTCTCTACACAGCTCTGGTTACGCATTTTTAGAGATCTGAAATAATATTTTGTTAGCTCAAGAGAGAAGAAAAAATGTGCAAAACATTGTGTTACTTAAGAAAATAATTTAATCTTTACCTTTGTGCTCTCATGAAAGCTACAGATTGTAAAAGTTCTACCAGACTCAAGTAGCATTGCCAGTTTAAATGCTCAAATTCCCTTTAGCTATCGGGTCATCCGCACCAGACATCAAAGTTCAGGTTTGATATCATGTACGCAAGTTACCTGTACTAGTGACAATCTACCAGTTGCATTATGTATCCTACATTACAGGAGAATAACTTTATGCCATTTATCAGTTAGACTTCATTTCAGGGAAACTGATAGCCATTGGTTTTGATCACTACTTGCATAGCTCCACATTCACATCACCTCGGGAGCAGCTGCATTTTAAATTCTCACTCCCTTTGAGCTGTACTTAAACATTTGTGTGTTTTGGCTCAAAGCCAGAGCTCTGAATGACCCACATTTAAAAATTAAAAAAAAAAAAAAAAAAAAAAAAAAAAATCCCAGATCAGGCACAAAAAGCACAAGGTGATTTTAAACCAGCTTTGCTGCCAAAGTGGTATTAATACAGAGTTCTGCCCAAATTTCTAGCATGCTGCTGTCCTGTTGGGCTCTCCAGACAGCTGTGATCACAGGTGGGGGTTTCTGCCAGCATTTTACATAGCCATGGAGAGCAGAAACACTGCCAGGAGGTTCTAAGTACTAGCGTGCGCGCGCGAGCGTGTGTGTGTGTGAAAGAGATTTTTCCCCTTCCTTTCTTTCACACAGAAAAATCGTTTTAGTAGTAGGAAACTGGGAATGCTTATAAGGAATTTTAAGGAAGATACATGACTGGTGTATTGGATGCCTGAAATTCCTGCCCCCAGACCAAGGTGATGTTTTTTATTCTTAGAGGGACACAGTAAGAAGTAAGAGGAGTCATCCGTGTGTGAAGAGGAGGTCAGCAAAAGATGGGAGACTCAGCAGTCACGCTTGAACACCTATGGCAAGAATTAATATTTAACTTTACTCCAGTGTTCCCACAGTGCTCCTGCGGTTAGAGAAAGTGCCATTGGGATGAGAAAAGCGTTTAATCTTTAAAGAGAGTTTGACATCTTTTAATCTTTAATCCTCATCAGGCCTCATTATTTGATCAACTAGGAAACTGAGTTGCACCAAAAAAAGCTGGAAAAGGACACATATAATTACAAATTATTCAGGGCTGCTAAACCAGACATACTTTACAAAGGAAAGCAAACCTTTTGGGAAGTTTGGGGAAGGCAGGTTTTTTGTTTTAAACTGGCCATTCACCGATGTTTTAACAACATAAATTTGTGATCAAATGTTTTTGGCTAGTGTCACGTGGAGGAGCTTTGTTCTACTCAGAGAACTTGGCTTTAGCTCATAGGATTTTGAGGAAGTTTTCTTTGGAAGTGTTTTAGAGAATGTGTGGAGGGGGGAAAGGACGGAGAAATAAAATTTCTTTTGAGACAGGCACCAAAAAAAGTCATTGTTCTAAGTAAGCATCATTATGAGTCAGCAGGACCAAAGAATTGAGACAGTGGCTGCAGTCCCGGCTGTTACATTTCCCTTCCCCATCCCTGAGGACCTCAGCCCCAGAGGGGAGCTATGTGTGCACAAGGCTGATTCATCAACGCAGCTATGCACTTATGTCGTTCTTCCCCGTTCCCAGTGTACTTGGGTCCTGCCCTGCGAGCACCAGAGTGGGAAGCTTTTACAGTCATGTTTAGTTGGATTCCCTTATACAAAAGCGTGCCAGGGACAGGGTGTTCAAAACTCAATCCCTATGCATGCTAGTGCAGAAGTCAAGTGAGGTTAATAACTAAACAAGCTGCATTATTCACTGCAGCAGCAATCTGATCTCTAGGAACAGCTAAAGCTCTTCCTTATCCTCGTATTAACACTAACCTCCTGAGGCTGGAGTTTTTGAGTATCTTTTTCTCTCTTTTCTCTTGTGTTCCTCAGCAGATAATCTTCAGATGGATGTGATCTGATGAAACAAATAATAATGAAATAAAGTTCTTCCTGGGATGAGAGCAAAATTTAGGGAGAGGTATACCTGTAGGGGATACTCCAGATGTATTAGAACATGTTTCCAGGAGTACAGTGTCTCTTTTTCTTCCCTGAGATAACTTCAACAACATAACATAGGATTACAATCCATGATAAATAATAAAAGTGAACTGAGAGTTCATGAAAGCTTCAGGATCTATAACCAAGGACAGTGGCCTCACATTTGTCCATTAAAAATGTACAGAACAGTGACAGTTAAGAAAATTCACTAGTATGTGATTCCCGGACTGCAAGATAAAAGCAGGCAAAATAATTGTTCTTTGTACCGTTTATGTCTTCTATGCTAATTACCTTATCTGTGTCTCTGATGCCATGTGGTTACAAAAGATGTTCTTTCCTCTTATTTTCAGGTAATGATAGTTGAGGATGCCAGCCCCCTGGCGAATATGCTGCGAGAAAAAGTCCAGAACTAAGAATGGAAAAGCTGAAATGGACAATATGGCAGAGACAAGTGAAAAAATGCAGATGAAAAAAGAAATCACGTTACTAAATGGAGTTTCTTTAATTGTAGGGAACATGATTGGCTCTGGGATATTTGTATCACCCAGAGGTGTTTTAATGTACAGTGCTTCCTGTGGACTCTCTCTAGTCATCTGGGCACTTGGTGGGATGTTTTCGCTGTTTGGAGCTTTGTGTTATGCTGAATTGGGAACATCCATCGTTAAATCTGGAGGCAGTTATGCCTATATCCTGGAAGCATTTGGTGCTTTTGTGGCCTTCATCAGACTCTGGTCTTCCTTGCTAATTATCGAACCAACAACTCAGGCAGTGATAGCAATCACGTTTGCTAACTATATTGTGCAACCAATTTTTCCTCATTGTGAACCACCATATGATGCAGTCAGGTTGATTGCAGCTGCTTGTATATGTAAGTAAAGTTATGATTCCTACAAGTTAAGAACTATTGTAGGTACCCAGAAAGATTTTTCTGAATTTCTGTTCCTTTGCCTTCTGTGAAAATAATTATTGCCTCTCTAAAACATGTTCTTAGGAACTAATGATCTTTTATTCAGATGGATTTTATTTGGGGCTGGGATTATTAAAGGGGAGAGGTGAATTACAACAATTTGGCTGGGGGAAACTATGACTGCTGATTAAAGATACATATATCTCTATGGATCATTGGCCTAATTGGCAGCCCACTTTTGCTCCATGGTCTCTCTCCCCTATTTCTTGCAAATCACAAAAAATCAACAAAAAAATCTTAAAATTCATGTGGAATTAAAAATACTCTGCCTAATATGAGTGTTGTCTCTAGAGAAATTGTGTAGTGTAATCAGATACTCCGCAGAGTTGACTTTGTCGTGACTGTATGTCTTAGGTGAACACAGGGATAAGCATTACAAACCTATCCTCCAGTAGGTGGACTGTACTCAAATTCTTTTCCTTATAAATATGGATTTGTCAAGCTAGGGTATGTGTTCCTTTGAGGCTGTGCTGTGGCATGATCTTTTAAAAATGGCTTAAATTGTACAACTCAACAAAAACTTCCAAAAGGATAAGTAAGTTTGATTTAAGATAATATAATGTACACTGACAATTCTGAAAAGGTGTTTTCTCTGTAGCCCTGACCCTTGCCACTGTGGTGCAGAGGAAGTTCACTCCTGAAAAAGGCTCCTTGAGACCATCATGACCACTCAGCAGTCTGAAGGGCAACTAACCCTATTCCAAAAGACTTTATCATCAGCTGAAATTCTCCACTTGCACGGGAAAGCAGTTATTTATTAGATCAAAATTTCTTTTCCCAGTATTCTAGGTGCACCTCCTGAAACCCTAACACTTAAGAGAAGTCTTCAAATGCTGATGTTTCTCTAAGGGTTCACTTTCTTAGTTATTCTTGCTGTAGTCTTCATGTGAATCAACCGTGTGCTCTAGTACCTCTGATTTCTGAGCTGATGCCCCAAGTGTGCATGACAGCCGCTGCTTTCTCATACAGCGAATTAGTTGCCTCACCACTGACTGGGCTTATAACAAGCATTTTGAGGAACAATCCAGATTGCTGGGAAAATTACAGTTATTCTATTAACTGTGATATGCAACTTAGCAGTGTCATTTTTTTTATTTATTACTATTTTTTAGTTTATTTTATTTATTTATTTATTATTACTAGCTTGAACAATTTTGATAAGGCCTAGCAGCATGGATTTAATTGGCACTTCACCAACATAGTGGAGAGAATTTATTCAAATCTATATATTTAGTAGAATTTACTGGGAATTCCATGGCAAGATCCCATTGCCTTGACTTTAATTACACTCTGCAGCACGATACATGTTATGTGTTATATACACATGCAGTAAACATATCCTTTGCAGTGTTTCAAATAGCACTTTATAGCATCACAAATGACTCCTAAACTTTCAGTATTAAAAACTTCAGTCAACACTTACTTTACCATTTTTAAGAAATAACCCTATAATTCTAACAGTTACTGATATATACTACTGTACTTTTAAGAAAGAGGTATACAGTTAAGTTCTACTACAGAGATTTTTTTAAATGATAGAGCATGAAAACTTATTTCAATGTATATGCCACATTAGAATCATAGAATAGTTTGGGTTGGAAGGGACCTTTAAAGGTCATCTAGTCCAACCCCCCTGCAGTAAGCAGGAACATCTTCAACTAGATCTGTTTGCTCAGAGCACCATCCAATCTGACCTTGAATGTTTCCAGAGATGGGGCATCTACCACCTCTCTGGGCAACCTGTTCCAGTGTTTCACCACCCTCATTGTAAAAAATTTCTTCCTTCCATCCAGTCTAAATCTACCCTCTTTTAGTTTAAAACCATTACGCCTTGCCCTATTGCAATAGGCCCTGCTAAAAAGTTTGTCCCCATCCTTCTTATAACCCCCGTTTAAGTACTGATAGGCTGCAATAAGGTCTCCCCGAAGCCTCCAGGCTGAACAACCCCAACTCTCTCAGCCTTTCTTCATAGGAGAGGCATTCCATCCCCCTGATCATCTTTGTGGCCCTCCTCTGGACCCGCTCCAACAGGTCCATGTCTGAGGACTCCAGAGCTGGAAGCAGTACTGCAGGTGGGGTCTCACCAGAGCAGAGTAGAGGGGCAGAATCACCTCCCTCGACCTGCTGACCACGCTTCTTTTGATGCAGCCCAGGATACCGTTGGCCTTCTGGGCTGCGAGTGCACATTGTTGGCTCATGTCCAGCTTTTCATCCACCAGTACCCCCAGGTCCTTCTCGGCAGGTCTGCTCTCCATCCCTTCATCCCCCAGCCTGTATTGATACCAGGGGTTGCCCCGACCCAGGGGCAGGACCTTGCACTTGGCCTTGTTGAACCTCATGAGGTTCACACAGGCCAACTTCTCAAGCTTGTCCAGGTCCCTCTGGATGGTATCCCATCCCTCAGGCATGTCGACTGCACCACTCAGCTTGGTATATCATCTGCAAAGGGTTGTCTTGCTGAGGGTGCACTCAATCCCACTGTCTATGTCATTGATGAAGATATTAAACAGCACCGGTCCCACTACGGACCCCTGCAGGACACCACTTGTCACCGATCTCCATCTGGACATTGAGCCATTGACCACTACCCTGTGGATGTGACCATCCAACCAATTCCTCATCCACCAGACAGTCCACCCATCAAATCCATACCTCTCCAATTTAGAGAGAAGGATGTTGTGGGGGATCATGTCAAAGGCCTTACAGAAGTCCAGATAGACGACATCTGTAGCCCTTCCCATGTCCACTGATGTAGTCACTCCATCATAGAAGGCCACTAGGTTGGTCAGGCAGGACTTGCCCTTGGTGAAGCCATGCTGTCTCAAATCACCTTCCTGTCCTCCATGTGCCTTAGCACAGCTTCCAGGAGGATCTGTTGCATGATCTTCCCAGGCACAGAGGTGAGGCTGACACGTTGGTAGTTCCCAGGGTCCTCCTTTCTACCCTTTCCAAAAATGGGTGCATGTTTCCCTTTTTCCGGTCGCCAGGGACTTGCCATGACCTGACTGCCATGACTTTCCAAATATCATGGAGAGTGGCTTGGCAACTACATCAGCCAATTCCCTCAGGACTCTGGGATGCATCTCATCAGGTCTCATAGACTTATGTATGTTCAGGTTCCTCAGGTGGTCTCAAACCTGATCTTCTCTTATAGTGGGAGGGACTTTGCTCCCCCAGTCCCTGCCTTGAGATCCATCCACCTGAGAGGTGTGTGAAGAGAGATTGCCAGTAAAAACTGAGGCAAAAAAGTTGTTTAGTACCTCAGCCTTCTCCTCGTCTGTTGTTATCTGTTTACCAGTAATGTTCATTGGGGGGGGTGCACTTTCTTTGACCTTCCTTTTCTGGCTGACATACCTGTAGAAGCCCTTCTTATTATTCTTTGCATCCCTTACCAATTTCAGCTCCATCCATGCCCTGGCCTTCCTGACCCTATCCCCACACAACCAGGCAGCGTCCCTATACTTTTCCCAGGATACCTGTCCCTGCTTCCAGTGCCTGTGAATTTCTTTCTTTCCCTTTAGTTTGACCAGCAGGTCTTGACTCAGGTCTCCTCCTGATTTCTTACAGCTGGGGAGTGAGAGCTCTTGCGCTCTATGGAAAGCATCCTTAAAGACCTGCCAGTTCTGTTCTGCTCCCTTGTCCCTGAGGGAAGTTTCCCAGGGGGTCTTATTGACTCATTCCTTGTACAGCTGGAATTTTGCTTTCCTAAAATTCAGGGTCCTGATTTATTCTTTGCCTGACCCATATCCCTTGGGACTGCAAACTCCACCAGCACATGATCACTGCAGCCCAGGCTGCCTCCAATCTTGACATCACCACCTATTAGCTCACTTGCATTGGTGACCATCAGATAGGGCTGTCTATTGCCTGGCTTAAGAATTTATCCCTAATGCACTGCCGGAATCTCCTGGATTGCCTACAGGTCACCATGATACTTTTCCAGCAGATACTGGGGTGGTTGAAGTCTCTCAGCAGGACGAGAGCCTGCGAGTGCAATGCCTCCTGTAGCTGGAGTAAGAAGGCTTCGTCAATAGGCTCCCCTTGATCAGGTGGCCTGTAGTAGACACCAGCCACAAGGTTCCCTTTGCTAACTCGGTCTCTAATTCTTACCCATAAGCTTTCAACCTGCTTGTGGCTATTCTTCAGAGACAGCTCTCCACAATCTATCCATTTCTTGATGGAGAGGGCAACCCTTCCGCCCCTCCTTCCTTTACTACAGCAAGGTTTACAGAAGTCATTATTTATAGACATGTTTAAAATTATATTCAAACCTGACACTAGGCATGAACAATCATTATATAACCTGCTGAGTTTTCTTAATACCAGAATAAAAACAAAATTCTGTCCCCACTGCACAATATCGGTATATTAATAGGAAATTGAGGGGGCAAATCAGGTCCCGCTTCTGTAAATAGGTCTATTATTACCTTGACAGCTGACAGGACTCTCTGTCAAATATGCAGAGTCACTTGTGATAATGAAGGCAAGAAGTTCTTTGAGCATTTGTGGTTGGATGCTAATTTCCTTACTATTCAGAAAGGTTTCTAAATGGTTTTCGTTTTACACACACTACAAAACCCTTTTTCTTCCTTTCAAAACTGACATGTAGATTATAGGCAGGTCAAAGAAACAGAAGCAAAGACCAACAAGACTGTTAGAGAAGAAATAGCCCCTTCTGATCCATGCCTGAGAGCACTCTGGACCACCCATGCCGCATTTGTCCTGCTCTCTTCTCCAGCAGCTGGGCTTCATACCTGGTACCAATGCATGCTCTTACCTTTCCTTATCTATCTCTGTTTTGAAGTGTGGAATTGCAAGAGAGATAAGTTGCCCATGGTGCCATGTGAGTGTGCTAGAGTGAGAGGAGGTGGGCACGCAGCTTGGCCCCTGGCTGGACATGCTGCTGCCAGCCGAGCAGCAGCGCTCCTCACAGCGCTTTATCCGCTTATCGGGGTTTAACTTCTGTGACAAAACTGAATGCAAAGAACATGGCAGGAGGAAAGGAGAACAAGTTGATCCCACCCACTCTCTGCAACCAACTATTTTGTCATTTCTATTAGATTCTGTCAAAACTGAGGCTTGAGAGAACTCTGCAAGTAACTACTACTGTAATCTTCAGACTCGGGGTCAAAGCGTGAATGACACAGCTTCTAAGCCATGGGCACAGAGTAACAGCATGCTGGCCTGGCTCAATTCAGCATCTTGTCCACAGCATCCAAGCTTTTTGGTGCAGAAGCTGTCCTTACTCTGTACATAGATTAGAGCTCGAATCAGCATGGAGAACTTCGGGAAAAACTTCAATTCAAATAAAGGATGTAAAGAAATCTCACCTTCTGCATGTGAGCAACTCTGTTGACTTTAATAAAATTTAAAGTTTATTTAAAAGGAGCAGGAGTTAGTCCTAAAATTCAAAAGCTGATGTGAAAAGAGTATCCTTCAGAAAACCATTGCGTAAATTTTAAACCAGGTATTTCATTCATTTTAATAAATATAGGTGGTCCTGAAATGGTGGAATCTGATTCTATTTTATTGCTTGCAGGAGGGGTGATATCTGGAAGGATGGATTTGAAATGTGCTTTAAGTGATGTAAAACATACAGTGCTCCTCCCATGCATATTCTTTTTCTCTGCAGGTTCCTTAACATTTATTAATTGTGTTAATGTGAAATGGGGAACCCGTGTACAAGATGTTTTCACATACGCAAAAGTTATGGCTCTTATCTTGGTGATATCTGTTGGCCTTTACAAAATTGGTAAAGGTAAGAATAATTTTCATTTACTTAAATCCTTAAAAATGAACCATATATGAGATCAGACTCCTTAAGACTTACATACGAAGTGTTGTTTATTCTGGAAAAAACTGCCTGCCATAGGAAGATCAGAGGAATTTTATGGCTCCTTAAGCAAGGGGGGTTTAATTATTCTTTTATCCTTAGTGTGGCAAACCAACAGACGCCAAGTCCTGCGTTGCATCAGGCTGAATAGCAAATAGCAGCTGAATTAACATCAGTTTAGTGCTAACTAGTTTAAAGTCAGCCTCAGTGCCTCTGACTCACGCTTGTTAGAAGCTAGCGTTGCTACTTGTCCTGTGACACGACAGCACAGCGGAAATTGCCGGGTGCGTCCTTCGTATGGCTCCTCGCCCCCGCGCTCCCTGCCCTGCCCGTGGCAGAGAGCTGCCGCAGCACCCTGCAAGGGGAGAGGGTCGGGGAGGGAGGAACTCGCCCCTCCCTTCATTGGTGAGAAGCCGTGCTTTTTCCTAGAAACAAGGGAGAAGACTGTAATACTGCAGTCCTGTGAATCACTGTGGTATTGTAAGACATCACAGGACGGATGAGCCACCTCATATCAGGAGTAACTGGACTGAACTGAATACACTGAAAAGCTGGAGACTGGTTTATTCTGGTGCTGCCTCTGATCTTTGCATATGACAACAGATTTAATTTTATTTGTTTGGGCCTCTGGTACAGTGAAGTCTCTTCCAACCCTAGCTTTGTTGCTTAGTTACTAAGGTTTCTTCATTTTCCTTTCCCATGAAATTCCTGAATAGCCATTGTATCTTTATTCAGTTGAAATAAAGACGGTTTCCCCTCTTCAGTTTAGGAATTGTCTCTTTCTCCTGCTGAAACTAGCTTATAAAACCTAACGAGTGTGCTCACTTTTCCATGTTTGCTGGCCTTCTCTTTTCCTTGGCTGCAGTTGCATCAGCTGTTACACTGTAAAGCTACATCAGACTTTAAGAGAGCTTTTTTATTTAGCCATTATCCATGCTAATGGCTAAATTAGTTGTCACTGGTTTGTTCAAGTCTAAAGAAACCTGAACAAATGAACTTAGTCCTAAGGGCATGAATGTGAAGATGCAGAGGAAAAGCATTGCTCAAGGGCCACAGTTGCATGAAGGAGTAGTTCCCCTCATAAAGCTGCTGCAGTTTTACAAAGGTGTGAGTCCCCTATAGCAGCTTTGCCCTGTCCCCACAGTCACAAATTTACCCATGCTTTCAAATTGACTCCTTCAAAACTCCCAGCCCGCTCACTGGCGTGCAGCTGACACGATGCGGTTTGGGCCAGGGGCCATTGCCTCTGCTCCTGCATCCATATAACCCAAGCCGGGTCCTTTGCGTCGCTCCGTGGGGTCAGGGGGGGTAAAGGCGGGGAGGAAACGTTGTTGTGAGGAACGCAAAATGCTGAGGGCTTTTAGTGGTAGTAAAGGTCTTGCCTCTGCTTTGTTTAAGCAGAACCGAGCACTTAAATACAGAAAGGACTGGGAGGAGGAATGATGTAGACTTCTGGAGGAAGCTGTGATCGGGTCAATGCACTCTTTTAAACTCAGCAGCTGTTTTAATGAAAAGAACGGTTACGACGTTTTAGCCCTGCTGTATTCCTTCTGATGCGCTCAGATACGCCTCTTGTTTTAAAACACTGTGAATGTACCTGTTTTAGAATATGAGCTGTCTTTAGTAAAAGAAGCTTTTCTTGGTCCTTTTCAATTTTTCTTTTTTTTCCTTCCAACCATTTTCTTCAACATCTTGTAGCTTCACCTTCCTCAGTGCAAACAGTCTGCTGGTAGTTACTACTCTTCAAAGATTGAATTGCTTTTGTGGTATCTATAAACTCCTCAGTTTAACCACAGGGTGAAGTTGTTTCATTTTATAACAGAGAACTTACTTTCTTCCCTAACAGCGGTTTCAGCATGTTGCTGTCTTCCTTAATACTTAAACCCACTTCCATTTATATTAGATAGCTGACTTCCCTTCTGCAAACCCAGTAAGGCCTTTCTTCTCCTTTGCAGAATCACAGTGAAGGCTCACGCAGTTTCATTAACATTTCGTCTATTTTGCAGCATTCTGCAGGTTGTCATCTCAACCGATTGAGCTAAACTAGAGGAGAATTTTGAAAGGAAAGATTTTTCAAGTATCCTCTCTTAATTTTGGGGAACACCTTTGTGAGGCAGAGCTTCCCACTGAAAACCATGCCTCCAGGAGTTCCCCCTCCAGTGGCCACTAATTCATCTGGTGAAAACAAAAGCACAGATATGAGGAAGAAATGAGAGACACATTCAGGAACTGAAATTGGGTTTCCCAAGTGCTTCTGCCTGGCTGACAGGGCAGTATGGCTCCCTCCTTCAGTAGGCTAGACAGCGATGCCAGGAGATGAGGATGCCGTGAATTCTGGTAGAATTACACAAGTCACATCCAAATAACAAACACAGGAAAATGTCTTCTGCTGTCTCCCTGTACAAGTGTAGCTGTCTGAATGTCTGACTGAAACTTTCCTATCTGACAAGTGAAAATATAAGCTGTGCACTTTTAGAAATAGTAATGAAACCTGGATGCAGTGGGTTTTTATTTCCTTTTGGTTAGCTGAGACTCTTAGCGTAGTGTCCTTCTACGTCGTAATCCTTGAAACGTAACAGGAAATTGGTACCTGCCGTTTGTACAGGAGAAACAGAAAACCTGAGAGCTCCGTTCGAGGGCTCAGCAACAAACCCAGGGATGATCGCGCTGGCTCTCTACTCTGCCCTCTTCTCTTATTCTGGATGGGACACGCTCAACTACGTCACCGAGGAAATGCAGAACCCCGAGAGGTAAATGGGTGCTTTTCCTTTGAATTGCTAAAGTGTCCTGGTAAGACAGGTGATGGCAGGACAAGCTTCTCTGTATTTGTTTCTGATTGGAAATTAGTCAAACTATTTTCTCTGCAAAAACCTTCTTCTTTTCCAGAGAAGCAGCAAGTATGCAAACTCTTCCTGATTATTGCCCTCTCTTACCGATTGTAGCACACTAATAAATCACTTGTCTGCATATATGTATTTTAAACCTTCCACTTTAGGCCAGAATTTTTAAAGGAGGAGAACAAATCCCTGCTGAAAGCAGGGAAAAGTGTGGGTCCATCCAGCTGTCTAAAATTCCCTATTTTTTTTTCAGTCAGATAGAACAGTTATTTTATTTTCCACTAGTAGAGTAAGACTGTTTCAGGTTTATGACTGTTTTATTGTGTGATCTTCAGCATTACTCTTTATGTGAAAAATGTTTAATTTTACTAAAGATGAAAGGTTAAGTAAAAAATAGAAAAGTCCACTGTAGCACTGGATATATCATCTCCTCCCCTCTGTAGGGATGTCCACCTTGTGGGAGTGGTGTGCCTCCTCACCTACTTAGGCTGAGTCCACCTTGTCTTGGGACATACATAGGTTATGAGTCAGGAAAAAAATGCTACGGTCACAAAAACACCTAAGTGTGCATTTAAATCTCATTGCTTAAGTGCTCTCTTAAACAGCTTAATAGAAAAGACAGTATATAAAATTTACAGGTATAAATGTACATTTTTTCTCTAAAACTTGTGACAGACCCACAAGCAGACAACTAAGCTGCTTATGGAATTGTTCTACACATGGCTGCACGTTATTTTGTAACCCCATGATTACAAAATGGTGGGTTACAAAAAGTGACGGAGGTATCTGTTCACAGATGTTTGAATTTGGGAATAATCTTCTATTTAAATATTCCTTATTCAAAGAATATGAAATAATTTTGCCATTTTCCTTTTGCAGGAATCTACCTCTTTCTATTGCAATTTCAATGCCTATTGTGACTATTATTTACTTGCTGACTAATATAGCGTACTACGTAGTGTTGGACATGTCAGCTCTCCTCACAAGTGATGCAGTGGCTGTGGTAAGTTGTATAAAATAATTAAACCAAAAGTTACTGTATGGATGACCTTGCGGAAGAATCTCAGGTAACATACTTGTTGGCAAAACAATTGAAGTATTTCCATGCTGAAGGTTGTTGCTTTGTTTTAATGTATCAGTATATTAGAAGGTGCATATAAAGAATATATCCAATAAATCTGCTCTTGTAAAATTCTTTTATATAACCTGTAAATCCTGCTCCTAACAGTACTTCATTGTAGAAGATGCTTTTGCCAGGGCCAGACAGAGAAAGAGCTATGGAAAGTCTGGATGGTTTAAGAACAGGGGTTTTTGTTATCATTCTAATGTACAGTGTGTGATGTTTAATGCTGCAGGATCATAGCAATATTTTCAACACAAAAATGTGCAGTGAAATGCTTTTTAAAACCTTATCAATATTTTATACAAAAGTACAATTATAACTCATGGATTACTACAGTCAGGATTTGTGAGAATACATTAAAGCCAATACACCTTCTTCTGTTACCTCATTGACTTGATCTAGGCTTAGAATTTTTTTTTTAAATCTTTTTTTAATGTATCTGCCATTTTTATTTTGATACCGATCAGTTTTTCCAAATTCGAATTTCCCAAGTCATTATCGGGTGTCATAAGAAAGCATGGGCTATGACACTATGTTTGGGCTGGTGTGTTTTCATTAGAGTGTCTCAGGATTGTCCCTGTGCTTAACGTAACAGGCCTCACTATTATTTTCTTTTTCTGTTACAGACATTTGGCGATGAAACCCTTAGTTATGCTAAGTGGATAATTCCTATAGCAGTGGCCATGTCTTGCTATAGTGGCTTAAACTCATCAATAATTGCAGCATCTAGGTATGAAACATAAGATTTATTTCAAATAATTGAAAAGGAATAATTTATCATTAATCTGCATTCTTTACTACTGCATTGTAAAAGTGACACAGTTAATTTTTGCCACGTCGAGTTGTTCATTGTTACAAACTGATGTGTCTTCTCAGGATCAGCACCAACTGACAAACTAAAGCCACTTGAGAAGCGAGCAGCATTTTCAAGAGAGTAATAAAAGAATTAATGCTGCCTTTGTCAGAAAGCAACAAGTTATTCCGTGGCTCACTATCTGGTTGAGTTTTCTTATTCTTTTTTTCCAGGCTTTTTTATGTTGGAGCCAGGGAAGGACACCTCCCTGACAGTCTGAGCTTGATTCATATAAAGTGCTTCACACCAGTCCCTGCTCTCCTCTTCAATGTAAGTGACAGCCCGGCCCCGTGCCGGCACAGGCAGCCGGCGGTTCGAACCTGGGGATATAACACCTCGCCTCTGCCCGGTGTTTCTCCCAGGCTTCTCCTGCACTGGAGACATCTTCCTCAAACGCCCACAATTTCTAAATCTCATTGAGGGTGGGGGTGGTGGTGTTATTTTGTCCGGTGGGGTTTTTTTTCGGTGGAAAGATAATGGCTTGATTCACATTCGTATGCTCTCTGAACAAGATTAGTGCGAAGTACAATAGCATTACTTAGAAAACAGAGAATGGCTAAATATGTAACAGTATAGACAGGAGTTGTTTAAGTCTTTATGTGAGTTTTCAAAGTGTCATTGGAAAAGAATATGGCAGGAACATCTCTCAGACCCTGCCATAGGCTGATGTTCTAGGACTCTAGTTAAAACAGGAGTGACAAAGCACTTAAAATTAAAATTAAATTCTTACCATTGGATGCCTATAGCCATACTGACTTTTTCCTGCTGTCACTATATAAATGAATCTTGTGACACAAAATCGAGGAATCATAAGGTATAGAATTAGTGCAAATGATTTTAATAAATAATCCATAAATCTAACAGATTAAAATAAGGGGGAGGACATGCACAAACAGAGAAGGTGGAATAATTCAAAAGCATTTCAATGCTGTTTATTTGAACACGTATTTTATGTGGTGCCTTCCATTGCCCTGTGTTGCATATGGTTTATGAATAGATTATCGTACCGGTCCTGTTTGACATCAAATAATTTACTAAAGGTTAGAATCTTATTATGAATACCCTTCTCAGAGGGATTCTGTATGCACCAGTAAGATGAGCTATACTCCCTTAATACACCACCATTCATGTTTTTCACAGTGGAATTTTTTTCTGCTCATCTGTTAAAAGAGACATTAAATTCCTGGTATTTTAGGTCTTTCCACGCAGGCAGTATAGCAAACCTGCATGCCACAGAATATACTCTAACAGTCTCAGTGTATGAGTGGACTGTGAGAGCCTCCAACAGTGAAAATAAATAAAAAGTTTGCTTTCCAACTGAAGCCAACCAGAACAGCAGAGTAAGCTGCTGCCTACAGAAAGCTTCTTAGCAGCTTTCTCCATAGTGCAGCAGGGTCTGGGGCTTCTCATCTGGCCTGCTTAGGAGGGTTTCCTGCTGGCGCTGAAACGTAACTTCACAAACCCGACACCTCTTCAGCCAAATGTGGTGGTCTCACTGCTATGTTTAAAGAGATACCAGCATGTTTCACAAAGCATATTTGCAGATTTCTCGGAGTTTTAAGTACATCCTTCTTGCAAGGACCTGATCTCCTAACTCCAGACAAATATGTTGGAAACAGGCTGTTTTATAACTTCACTACCTCTTTATTTTATAAGACATGTCTTCATTTTCACATTAAAAAGTCTTTTTTTTTATTATCTCTAGGGCTTAATGACTTTGCTTTATCTCCTTGTGGAAGATGTTTTCCTCCTCATTAACTACTACTGCTTCAACTACTGGCTCTTTGTGGGTCTGTCTATTGCAGGATTGATATATTTGAGATATACTCAGCCGCATAGACCACGGCCTGTTAAAGTAAGTAAACAAGAGAGGAAACAAGCCCTAAAAGCCAGCCAATGCACGTGTTTATCCTTAATACCACAACCATAACATTACCAGTTATGTTACAGACTATTTATCAGCCATAGAAATCCTTTCAACATAAAAGATAAGAAATGAAGGAGCAAAATCATTTGAGTTTCCACAAGAACATCTGTTTGGTACTTTTGCTGTGAGGTTGAAAGTATATTTACCATTTCTTTTTCCCTTCATTCAACCTTATAACTATCTTTATTTCAAAATAAATAAGGAATAAATAAATGCCTGGGGTTCTTAGCCTGGGCACATCCTGGAACAACCCCCTTTTGTATCGTTCACAGCAGACCTCAGCAGAGCTAGTGATGGGGTCTCCAGAGAGGTTAACACGCTGATCAAACTTACATGACTTAACAAATTCAGCAAAATCCCTCCAAAGCCCATAAATGCCCAAAATTCCGCTCATGCAGAAGATCAAAAGCTTAAATAATCAAATATATTTTGAGTGTTCCCTCCCACTGCATAGTGCTCATAGACAGTAAAATGCAAGTTTAATGACTGATTGCAGAAGAGTGTCTGGCTATCAGTTAGGAGAGGGAGACTGCACAGAAACACAGCACGCCTAAAACTTTTTTCTAGTTTTAATCCAGTGATTGTCCAGGACGCAGGGACAGAAGCCCACAGCTTTCCCCAGGCACACAAAACCACGTGCTGGCTCCCGTTTCCCTGCGCTCTGTTGGCTCCATGACCTGCATTTCGGCTCTGCAGTGATGGAGTAAAAATTATGAGAAATCCAAATTAACACCCTATCTAAATATTTCTTCCTTGTCACTCACTCTTCCTAACCTCCTGCACCGTTTTTACCAACACATTTTTTTTTCCCATTTGAGGGTAACATCCTGATTATAAAAAACATGGTTCAAACAAAGGAGTGAAATATTCTAAGCAACTACTCCTAGAAAACCTTCCAGTCTTCCAGAGCAGACCAAATTTTCCCAAAGCATGATCACACTTCATTTCCAAACTCTCCTCCAAAATATGTGGAAGATAAAGATTAAATCTTGCCTTATTGGCAGTCTTGCTATTGACTCTACTGAAGCAAGGATTACAGTCAGGTTATAGACAATGACTGTTTAATTCCTATCAGCATTTGCCAGCTTAGTCAAGTCACAACTCCGCATACACTTTTTCCTTTTCTGAAATGTAGCAGTCGGTTTTCATCAACTTATACTTTTAACCTTTATAAGGAAAAAGAAATATTTATGCCGGTAAACTCTCAAGAGTTTCAGTTAGCATTCAAATGTCAGCTCCTGGACTCTTGAGAAGGCTCATTACTACAGCCAGTGAAAAATATTTTAGTGAAAAATAAATCCATACAGAGGTTATTGCAACTTCCCTTATTCGTGGTATGATATTTGTTAAGTGCCCAGGCAAAATGGTTGTACATCAGTCCATTAGTTCTGTAGCATGAACACAGTAACTGAAAGTCTAGATTAGTTCTCAATCAAACTTACAATTAAAAATTTGCAATTGAAGTTAGAGGGAAAACTAGCCATCGCTGCTCAGTTTTAAAGTACTGCTTTCAAAGCTTGATCTCTTCCTACTGTGGAAAGGAACTGAGCTTGTGCAGGCCTGAAAACAACAAAATGGTCAGATATTCAGGCGTGTACCAGATAAGAGGCTCTCAGCAGCGTACACAGAAGCTAGCAAATTGTACTGACTGTAGGAGTCAAAAGATTCAGTACATGGTAGACATATAGTCAATAGTTATATTTTTATTATCGACTTGTCTGATTTTAATCTGCAAAGCCTGACAATAGAATATTTACTGCATCTTTAAATGTTGGAATTTTTTTTTATCCACAGCTTAACCTCTTCTTCCCTATAGTATACTGTTTATGTTCCCTTTTCCTGGTCATAGTTCCTCTCTACAGCGACACAATCAATTCCCTTATTGGCGTTGGTATTGCCCTCTCAGGCATTCCTGCATATTATTTGGGAGTCTATCTGCCAGCTGAAAAACGACCTAAATGTCTACAGTGGCTCTCTGGTAAGCAACACCATCTTGTCCTAGTCAGTGTGCCAAAACCTTGAATACTTGGTCAGAAGACAGAAAGAATAATTTTTCCTAGAATCCTTTCTCCTGATGAAGTTCTACTATGCTGTATACAGCATGTCTGAGATCATTTGCTTCATTACGTGGTCCTGAAGACAAAACCATGTGTACCTGTACAAAACAGTCTAATATGTGGATATATATGGTCATCTAATATTGGTGGCGTTGAGCCATTTCAAGATGTTGGCTCAATAAAAGCCATGTAGGATTGTGAAGACTAAATGCATGCAGTTTGATACCCTGGAAGGCAGAAATACCAGGATGCCATTGCTTCACTTTCTGCCCAAGACAGGAACATCTGAGTCAGAGAAATCCATGAGTTTTCGTAAATTATGAGATAATGAATTATTGACCTGAAGGGTAGTTTCCACTCCTCAAATTCGGGCAATCTTGAAAAGCAAAACTTTAATATTTTTATTCAGTATGAACTCAGCTATCAATCTGACAATTCAATGAAAACGTTGATGAAATTTTGATTAAATGAGACTTTCTGTTTAATTATTGAGCTCCTTTTGCCTTTAGCTATTTATAACATGTGCTTAATCCAATTGCTTAAGGTATTTTAAGACTTTCCTAATATCTGTGTAGTGCTTTCAAATCCTCAAAATCCATATTTTTGTCTAAGATATATTATGACTATGTCTTACACATTTTTGCTATGTATTACAGCTACAACAACAAAATATGTTCAGATGCTCTTCTATTGTGCTCTGTCAGAGCTGGACATAGACATGGAACCTACAGCAGCTAAGAGTAAATAGAGTTGCCTTGACATTGAGAGTTGCACCTTGACATTTTCTATCTGGAGCAATTTTTATCATATGAAGGTCTCCCCATGTGTTCAGTTATGCTAAAGCACTAACCACGGTACTATGCATCAGTTTGATGTCTGTTAATTTGTGCTTGTTTTATAAAAACCACTCTGTTTTACAGGATTTTTTWAAAAAAAATCTGTTTGTTAATAGTGAGCTATCATGTAACACTTTGAAACTATAGAGCACTGTATGAACAAACATTAGTAGATGAGTGCTAAATATTAGATTGATTGCAAAATTGTAATTGTACAAAGTATTAGGTCTAGCCACAATCCAAAGRAATAAATTGATAAATATAACAAAACACAGACCAGATATTTGCAAGACTCAAAACCTGAGTTGGGAAGTAGAAGCCACAGTGTAGTTCTAAAAATATAACTAAATTCTTAGCCAAAGTAAAAAATATATAATTCAAACTGGTAGACATGCTTTAAGTCAATGTAGTATTAGTGGTAAACTATTCTAATGCATAATTCCCAGCATACATATTGTACTAAAAGGAGAAAACCAAAGTTTTCAGTCATTTAAATTCTTTTAGAAATTCTCATTTGACGATATCCCACATTCATTACCCTTTTGCAGAAGAGGTATTTTCAACGAACAAATTATACCATTGTAACTGAAGTACTTTTGCTTTCCAGCAGAACAACCTGCCGTGGAGCACTGTAAGGGACTGAGTCATGTTCCAGCTAGAGTATATTCAGGGAAAACACTTCACCTTTTCATAGCATCCATTGCTTGCCTAGAAGTATCAAAGGTGGGACCTCATGAGTCATACTGATTTTTTCCACAGTGGAACTTATTTAAGGAATTCACAAGGAGAAATTAAAAAATATTGATGTTTACAAAATCCCTTGATGCCTCACCAGTTCCTGCTGGCAAGGTAACCTGCAGGTCTCCTACTGAGCATGCAGAGAGCCTCCAGCACCGGCTGCCAGGTCTTCACGTCACGTAGGTGGTGCCTGTTGTACAATACCCAGCACAGGCGCGTGCACTGGGCAAGTGCACTCACCAGTGGGTGCCATGAAAGCAAAGGGCAATTAAGAACTAGGATCATTCTCTTGAACATCAAGTTTTTCAGCGTGGCACATAGGAATTTGCAACTAGTCCTGATTTTTAGTCTCTTGAAATGGAAGAGACAATAACTGTCATTAAAAAAAGCCATCAGCCTTGCAACCTAGACCATAAAAACAGCTATTCCAGCTCTAATACGCTTTGTTGATACGTAGTACCGTTCGTTATCCTTGTTGGCAAGTCGTACTTCCTTTCTGTAATTATATTTGAATATAACATACATTGTTTCTAATTTGAGTTTCATCATTCCTATTCAATTAACCCCAACTAAGGTAATTTAATCTTATACAAGTCCCTGTAGCTTCTAGCATTATTGTCTTTTATTGATGTCTGCCCAGAGAAAGAGCAATGGAATAGGGAAGAAGGCAATCGTTGCTACTTAAACCTTTCTTCATTCCCTTCCCACATTGCAAGGTCATTTGCAGGATTGTAATTTCATGCATCTCCAACACAGTGTTTGCTGATGGGGCTCCTGTGAAACCTTCTATTTGCATTTCAATGCCATCTGCTGTGGCAGTTTCCTTTCAGCAGTGTTTTCTTTCGATACAAAGTATGAACAATAAAAATGCACTAAATTAAGATAAACATGAACATATTAGAGATGCATGTTTTGCTTTTTGGAAGCTACAGCTTTCGAGCACTAAAATCACTTAAGTATCACAATCATAAAACACGAAGAGGAAAGACCTAGGGTATAGTTTAGTTTGCCAGCTCAGAACATCCCCATGTACTCTTCACACACACAACACATGCCTCCGTTACAGTATAGCACCATTTTGATCCTGCTCTATGATTGTACGGAAATATCGCGGGTTTGCCCCATCTCTTACAAAGCACAAAGGTTAATAACAGAGCCTTGGTCCCAGATTGTATCAGTGCACAAAGAGAGTACAAACCCTACAAGTCGRTACCAAACTAAACGTGAGAGTCTTTGTCTCCAAGAGTTCAAAGTCACGCTTGGTGCTGAGCTGTGTCACACAAGAAAGCACTGTACCACCCTCTCAAGTTTTTCCTTGCAGGACCAAAGTTCCTAAGTGATTTGGGACACCTGAGGTGACATCTCGGGTGGTAACAGGTAGTAGCAGGCACTACCAGTAGTGTAATAAGGGGTACGGACTAAGACCATTTCCATAGAGAATTCTGAGCTGAGAAACTTCTTTCTTTGTCTGTTTTTTGCCACAATCTGTTTTTACATGAATCCATTAACCTTCTGGGCATGACRCACAAGCCTTCATTTTCTTTCTTTCTGTACAGAAGGGAAGTAGTAATCAGATGCAAGGTTATAAATGTGAATAATGTTACTGAAGTTATGGACATTGGAATCTCAGAAATGTTAATGTGTTTGTTGATTTTTCACTCCTTACAAATAATACATGTAAGTTATTGTCAAATATCTAAAGCAAGTCATAGATGCTGAAGTATTTAAATAAATAAACATATGATCCTTGGCAAATACTATCGTTGTTTGGTTTTAAAGATTATTTTTGTTTTGTTTTGTTTTAAATTTTTTTTYAGCAGGGCCTGTTGCGACAGGACAAGGGGTAATGSTTTTAAACTTAAARAGGGTAGATTTAGACTAGATATAAGGAAGAAATTTTTTACAATGAGGGTGGTGAAACACTGGCACAGSTTGCCCAGAGAGGTGGTAGATGCCCCATCCCTGGAAACATTCAARGGCAGGCTGTATGGGGCTCTGAGAAAACAGATCTAGTTGAAGATGTCCCTGCCCACAGCAGGGGGGTTGGACTAGATGACCTTTAAAGGTCCCTTCCAATCCAAACCATTCTATGATTCTGTGATTAAAAATAATATTGTGCATGAAATTTGCCCTGCCTTACATCTCATAAGTTGGTTTCCCAAGAGAGCAATGAGACTTTAACTCTTATTTGTGTTTTCTATAACACAAAAAAATAAGCATTTATGGAAGGAAAAATTTCTGGTTACTCCAGGTGGGACTGTTTCTCACTGYTGTTATCAGCAATTCTTTACCCAAACACTTTCTTGTTCTAAGAGTAAACACATTTTTTTACACTATTCACAGATGCTCAATTATGCAGTCAAACAACAAACACTTTTAGTTTTTTAAAAATGGTCCTGGAATCCAGGATAAGTATCTTGTCATTACATAACAAAATATAAGGAGTAGGCTCCTTGACATCTAGTTTGTCAGCTGGCATCTCTGCGGTGGAAGGGATTGGCATATGGATAACACTGGAAGCCTTTGGAAGATATAGACCGTGGAGGTACAGGCTGCGCTGCAGTGCATAACGGGAGCCTGGCAGGCTGCAGGGACAAGAGAGCCTGGAGAACAGCCCACCTGCAGAGCTGGAAAAGGATCTTTCAGGGGCAAAAGATGGGGCAATACAGTAGGAGTAGTATTAGCTCTTCTTTAGGAATCAACGAAATACAGGATTCTTGTCTTTTTTTGAAGAATCACAGTTCTTTGAGTAACAATGRGAGAAGATACATCAGTATCAGATTGCATTTCTGTGTCAGCAAAGAAAAACAGAAGTTGGTGTTCATAGGGGAAAGACTAATTATCAGCCACAGAAAGTCTGAAGAAGATATCTGGGATTTGCATGWGCCTGAAGAGCCGTAAGGGCTGTTGTGTGCACCCTGGCTACAGAGGTGAAGAAATGACATCACACATTAGGTAGGACGGGGATATTGAAGTGTGAAACAACCTGAGAGACGCATGACCTGACAGTGGGTCTGGTCACAGCTCTGTTACAGGACAAAGTGCCTTTGGCACATGTGTGACTTGAAACTGAAGACACTTSCTAAAAATCTTTTCTTGACATTTACCTTCATTGTGTAACAGGAATTTTAGAAGTGTTATTGCACAAACTCTGAATCTGGAGTACTAGATCTGTCAAGTCCCTGTTTTCTAGCTGATAAGCTATCAGGTTTTGTAAATCTTCCCATTTTTTTTCTGCAGGATTCAGTTTTGACTTAYGAGGAGTGGCAGCCAAGCAACTATGTGAAGTGCTATAATTTTGCAAGTGTCTCAAAAGCTCTAAATTTAAAAAAAAAAGAAAGGTGRATGAGGAAAATAAAATGCAAACCTAAACAAGAGGCCACACAATAACAGAATAACTTTTTTGTCTTGTACATCAGGAGCCTGGATTATAACCACAAAAAATTAGAAGTGTTTATTGAGGAACACATATTTAATGTAATGGCTGTCACTGAAAAACATGAAAGATGAGTGGGCTACTGAAATGTCTGRTTATTAGCCACCTAGAAAGGTCAGTATTAGAATCAAAAGAAGGAATTGGAATTTGGTTTACATGACCATGGTTTTGAAACAGGAGAGGTCAACATTAAAACAAATGATCGTGAGTCGGTGCTCTTCTAACAGGAAGAATAAATAAGAATTAATTGGTTCMTGCTACAACTCAATAAAAAACACAGTAGGAATTGGTAGGTGTTTAAAGAGCTGGTCACCCAAAATGTGYTGTGTGTCAAGTGATGGAACCAAATACACTTCAGCATACAAACAGAACAAAGATTAATTCAGCAATATATTTACTTAGTGCTCAGAAATGTTCATCTCACAGAGCCAAAAACAACTGYGAGCCACACCTGCTGGAGGGAGGGCAAAGAGAGTTTAAATTGGAAAAAAAAAAAATGCTTGGGGCTGTTTAAGAACATTCTACMTACATGCAGAAATCAGAAAAAAGAAAGGAACGTGCTCAGATTTAAAACTGTAATAAATCCTTCCTCTTTAGAGAGGAAGTGCAAAAAGTCATTTAGAAATAGAAAAAAGGCAAATTTGATGGTAATGACCATAAGTTCAAGACAAGCTGCTGAACAAGATGCCTGACCTATTTAGATGCGTGTCTACAATAGTACAAAAGAAGAATTTCAGAACCCTGTTGCAATAACATGGTATGTGCTTGGATCAAAATATGCTCATTATGATGATATTACCTATTTCTGATTCGCCATTGCTCTTGCCCATACCACACCATCACATCAGGAAATCTGCAAATTAAATTCACCTTTCTCTTGCTATTTGAGGAGTTAGGCGCTGTCTGGCTCAGCGTGTGTGGTCATGGAAGCAGAATTTAAAATTGCCAGTGGAGTTACATTGGACTCCACAAGAGGGAGAACTCCTTTGCTTGATGCTCTCAGGAAAGAGAGCATCTTGTTGTTTTGAGACCTTCCGCTCAGAGTAGCTGAATCAGGGCGATGTGTATATTCCTGCCCACAGCAAAAGTCCTGAGAAGGACAGGCTTAGCTCCAGTGAAGACTGTCAGCTAGGTATTCTGAATAGTGCTGTACAACAGCCTGCAACAAATTCAAATGAAGTTGAGGTTAAAGTTCAAACATTCCTCTTCACTTACAGGATTGCCTTCGTGTCTGTATCAGAAGACAGATTTTCTCATACTGGCTGTTTCCTATCTATAACAGCATATATGAATACCTAATTCAAAAGGATGATGAACATCCTTTTCAGAACTTCCACATTAAGCATAAACAATAAACAAGCTAATAACAGCTAATAGATTTTATGGTAATAAATTAGCTATTTTATGGAAATGAAAAAAATTGTTCTGTTTGAATGTCTGAGCACTTTTCTATCCTCATACTTYCCTTCCTATCTCTATAAGCAGTTGCCAGCAAAAGGTAGTAAGTCGGAGAAGGGTATGCAGGTTTCACATTCCTTTCTTCATTTTGCTTATTTTTCTCTCAGGCAGAGCACCTGTATTAGCCGTACTGCTTGCTACAAAGCCAGACGGTAAAGAGATGTATATTGACCTACTGACCTCACCCCATATATCTCAGCTATTCATTCTCCAAAATGTGTTAAGTAGTAGCAGACTTGACACTGTTCCCACTTTCCCTTCATGCCCTCATTTGTCAGCTCTGCAGAGTTTCTGAGCCCTGTTAGGTTGCTCACTAACAGCATGGTGGCACTTGGATCGTTTGTGATAGTATCACCTTACACCCTCGCGCTGCACGAGCTTTGCCTCTTCCTCCTTCTATGGGACATGCWTTTAGGCAGGACTGTTTGGACCCGCTGCATCTGAGGAGGAAGTTACTGATACTGAAGCAATTCCAGTTGACCCAAAATGTACCTCCTCACCTTCTGCGTCACTTTGCCTGCCGTGAGCACATCAGCCCCGGCTTCAGATATTATATTGGCTCCTATTTAGCAACAGATGCCAGTGAGCAGCATTTATTCCTAACATTCACTGGAACTCATAGATGAWGTCCCAGATATACTAAATATTGAATTGAGACCTACAAGTCACTAAGGTGTTTCTGCTTTTCTGGGACAGTGCAGATTACCAGACTTCATGTGTGTTTTGGTACAAGAGAAGTGATGTAACTTTCTAAGAGCTTTGAGGCCTTTTGGAGAGTAAGGTTTATTCTGTAATCTAGATAATCTGTATAATCTGATTCTTGTTCCAGGTAAAAATTTGGCTGTACAAGAAACTTTCAGAGGCCATCGGACCACTGTCAGGGTCTGACCAGCCTTAGATGTTGCTGTAAACCTCCTCTTTTGGGGGTTTCAGAAGCAGCAAAGAATGAGAAGTGAGGAGATAAAAACTCTCTAGAATAAAAAAATGAAGATGTTTATTCTGTTCAGCAAACAGCAATCATTTTCTTCYGCAATAAAATACTAAACCAGGAAAATCAACTGAGTACCTTGCACACCCAAGGCATAGGTTTATTTCTCTAAAAGGCAGGATGCTAGAAACCAGGTAAGACCGAGCTGCCCAGAAGAGGTTCAGGGAATCACAAGGAGAAATATGACCATAATTTTATTCGCTCTCCTCTGTTAGACTGACTTGTCCTCCTACAATTTATCAAGACAAACTGGGTRAACATTTTGACTTTGAATGCAGAAAACATTTACTTTTACAAACAGCTTCACAAGTAATCTAGCTGCTGCCTGGGGACTAGTCATGTAGTAAATGACTGTCAAAACAGGTTTAAGCTGTGGGAGTGTGGGGCAGAGAAAAGGACCCAGGAAAACGATTTMTTTTTGCTTTAAGGCATTTCATGAGCTGACTACATGAAATACCTGGTTTAGTGAGTCATTACCAGAAGCATGCTACCATAGTATTGAATGCAACCTACAAATAGACAGCATAAAGATTGCTAAAAATCATGCTGGGTTTACTGGAACTATTCCAGCCTTCTTCAGCCATGCATACTCTCAAAGTAACACCATTTTGGTTTGGGAGTGAACAGTATTAACCAATCCTCACATATCAATATGACAAGATTTGGTCTGACCAATTCACAGTGGATGAAAAGTATTACGGTCAATCGAGATTTGTAGYTATCATTACCTGAGGATTTATCCATCTTTCCTTTTTTTATTTTACAAACAAAATGGGCATTTTTCCTAAGTCTTTCTGTGTTTATTAACTTACTTTCCAATGGACAGTAATAAAAGGAGAGTAAACAGCCCAGCATCTCTCTCAGAGATSTTGGGCTTTTCTTACAGGCTGAATGAATCTGTCACTGGTCTGTCACTATCCCCAGTGGCACAGTCCTACCACCACATCTGAAATGAAAGTGCTGGTGCTCTCTGATGTGTCAGACATTTCAGGGGAGTGGACTGAGTTTGTTCAGTTAAGTCTTGATTTTTTTAACAGGTCACTTTTTTATTCCCCCTGGTTTTTCCTACTTCCTGAATCTCTCCTCATTTCCTAGTAATATGGACTCAGCAAGCTCCCTAGCAAGTCCTGAGAACTGCTGCCCCTTTCCCTTTATATCATAAGTGATGTTACACAGAAACAAAATGAGCATAGCTGGATCCAGAGAAAGGGGTTCATAAACTGGATACGAGCACAGCTACATACTGGAGCATTGAATGACTTTTGGTGGCTCCTCAAACAGCCCATTCTGAACTCTCCAAGATGACACTAACAAACTTTCTGGTATGTCTTGGATGCCCTGAGAGGTCCATAGGAAGAGTTAGATGCCTGTGCACCAGGAGCTGCTGTAATTATCAGCCCTAGAGAAGGGTAACTAAAAGGTTACAGTACGTGAGCCAGCAGCAAATGTCCACACACAGAACTACACAAAGCCACATGTTAAAGGTTAAATACAGGAGCCAACCTGTTTAATTTCTATTTTAATGGACAGATTTCCATTTCCAAATGCCAATCCGGTTTTAGATATRRTCTAGATATGCCACAGAAAGCTGTGTCATACTTCACAAACAAAAAGAAACATAACTCTCTTTTCAGGGCAGAATGAGGCATGAAGCTGAAAAGGAAGAGAAACAACATAGAGGGGATTCACCAGTTTCATGACAGTTYGCTTGGAGACTCCTCAGCATGCCTAGAAACCAAACCCAGTAATTTAAGCTTTCCGATGGGGWTTTCTCAGAGATGTAGCCCACCACAGAGAAACTGTTCCTGGATTTCACTCATTTTCTTACTTTCCCTTCTCCTCAAGCCCCTGTCTCTTTATGTTGTATATATTAYACCTCCACTGCAAATAGCATGAGAAAAGGATGAGGGCACAGCCTCAGGTATTGGCTTCAATTTAATTTTCACCATAGTTACACCTACATTGCCTTTCTTGCCTAAGCTTTTTCATGGGCTTAGCCAGTTGTGCCTGTACGGTCTGTGTTTGAGTTAAGGCTGAGTTTTCATCCAGCTCAAGCACACCCAAGCCACCGCAGGTGGTTTTGATGTTTGGGGATCCGACATGTAACCTGTGTGATGACAAGCAAGTTATTTACCTCTTTCTAAGCCTCAGCTCTTTAAAATGGTGGTAACAGGAACTCTTCACAGCAAGATTGTTCAAGCACATACCTTAAAGATAGGATGATGCTTAAAAACTTCAATAATAAGACTTTAATATGTGCWTTTTATAGAGCTGCACAGTCTGTAATACATCAGCCAGACTTTTCTAAACCTTCACGTAATATTAAAGATACAGCTTTGCATTAATTTTTCCAGTTACTGTCAGTTGCATTACGGAAAGGCTACRAATTCCACTTGATTTCAAAAGGTTTTTAGAATCATAGCGGTCCTGKTTTACACTGCTGAGCGTTTCTAGAAGGAACATGAAATTTGGGATACCTAGAAAGGCTGCTGTAATTCAGTACGCACGCTTTAGGTACCCACGCTGCCTCTTTCTGTCACTATGGAGAASGACGTGAAAAGGTATTTCTCAATACAGAGACTAACACAGCACTTGAAAAAAAACGATCCCAAAGCCTGTCCCCTTTTGAGGACATTCCGGCAGCAATCACCTGGGTGGTGTGGGGCGAGATGCGGGGAGAAGGGCTGCTCCTCTGCAGGATGATGCTGCGCTGCCGCGGCGGGGCTGGGACCAAGAAGGGGAACCCCAGGGTCGGGCGCGGGGGCTCCGCTCCCCTCCGCGTCCCCCCCCACGCCCCCCTTTGCCCCCGCGCCCGGGTGGGCTGCCTCCCCCTGCACCACTGCCTGCAGCACTTGGGCGCATCCCTGCTTTCACTAGACATTAACGTTTCCCTAATTACACTCCTCGCCCGTTTCTCAGAAAGGGGAAGTGATTGGGGGGGGGGGTGTGTGTGCTAAACATCATCAGCTACACCAACTGCAATCATTGCAGTCCTACGATTTCTCAGAGCTCTGAGTAAATGCCAGCGTTGCCGCCTGGTACCTCCCGCGCCGTAGGCTTTACGTCCTGTTGACATCTGTGGCATTTCTAAAACAATCTGCTGCTGTGTTATTTAAATTCTAGGTTAGAGAGAGTATGGGGATTGACAGCAGTTCAGCCTTTCACGTGATTGGGAAGATGTATCAGCACAGGCTAAGGTGGGGTAACGCAGCCTCCGGAATACAGTGCAGGCAATCCATTTCTGCTAATGGTTCAGAGCAGGGTGCCTTTGCAAGATCAGGTCCCTAGAAACAGGACCTTGGCCAAAAGTTTGTGACAGTGAGTCACCTTCATGCCTCCAACACCCTGGGCTCAAGCAGCGCTGGTTTCCAGTTGTCCTATGGCTGTATCACATTGCTTTAGCAGAATGAAAAAGGCTGTAACACAGACGTGGTCACTAGGAAATTATCAGCTGGGAATGATTTCTCTGTGTGACGCAGGGCCAGGATGTATGTTGCTCACCCCTAAGCACACTATAGGGCACTGCCAGAGAAATGCTGTGCTCTGGCTGATCACAGGCACCAGAGCAGTCCTGTGGTGCCACGAGCATCTGAGGATAAATGGCAAGGGCTTGAGCACAGCTGGAGATGATAGCCAGGGTGACCAGCAGCAGCCGGGATATAAATAATCCTAATTAAGTAACTCCTGTGTTGATAGACGAGGCTGACAGTCCTTAAGCGGTGTGAGCTATGTGCTTGTGCTGTTCAGATCTGAGAGAGTCAGCAGGCCTGGGCAGTGCCCGAGGGGGACAAGGGAGGACAGCCGCCCTTTGCTACCGGTATTGTCTTAATTTATTGTTCAAAAGTCAGAAATCAGGCTTTGAAATTAATAAACCTAAAAAAAMCCCATGAGATCTAAAATAGCAGTGTTGAATTCTTTTCTGTCAGGCCTTTTAGYTTCTCTGTTTATACTTTAGTCGCATTTCAAACCTTCCTCTGCAATAATGAGGCATGGAAAGGGTATTTGTTTGGGTAGGTTTGTTCTTTTATTAGTTGCTTTTTGGTTTTAAAAGGAGAGAGTACTACAGAAKCAAAAGATTCAAGTTAGGATTTAACTAAAAACATGGAACTGTTTAAAGTGAGAAATACAGTTAACAGATTTTAACAATTACCTTCATTGTGAAAGTCAGAAAAGAGGGCAATGAGAGTGCAGCTGTGGTCACCCTGCAGTTTCCAGGTCTGGCTGATGGACCACTTCTGGCTGTACCTTCTCAGCACTGCCCTTCACCTCCTCATTAAAGTCCTTCCAAACACTGTCACAGGAGTGCAGAGAGCCAACAGTAAATGAGCTGATGTGGAACCAGGGAAGAAATCAGCAATGGGTGTGTAAGGACAACATCAACCTTTCTGCAACAGCCACGCTAGCAGAAAACACACAAAGATTTAAGAAAGCCATATACCTGTTTTTTTCCTTTCTCCCTTCATATACCAACAGTTTAAGACTTCTTTTCAATTCCTTTCCCTTGCTTTTTTTTCTCCTACTCTTCCTTTTCTTACCATTTCACTGCCATGATTAGATTCACTTGAGAGTGATTTTACTTTATACAACAGTATTAAGGACAGCAATTCTTTTCATTGCCTCCTTTTTCCCCTCCTCCCCCTCAAAATTTGCTTTAATGACTTGTCCTAATTAAGTTTGAACAAATTCTTTATTATGTTCCCAGATTTTCTGTGGTGTGATCACTTAACCTGCAAATTATAATTGCAGGTTTGGTGCCCATGCAGACTGATTATTATAATTGGTACCTGCTACCTCCCTTTTAGTTTTCATTATAGCTTTACACTCAAGGAAGCTAAGACAGTTCCATTTTAGGAATAAACAGGATACACTGTCCTAAAAGAACCATTTTTGCCTTCCAAATGCATATTGCTTTCATATAATGTCTTTAACTTTTAAAAAGAGAATCTGCTGAGTAATATCTGGGTAAGTGTGGTAAGAATTAGACCACAGTTTGAAATAAAACCAATACTTCTGAGTATATTAGAAATGAAGCAAGAATCAAACCAACGTTTGTGGGGCCAAAATGAGTTATTCTAGCTGAAAATTTGACCAACGATATTTTCAAGAGGCAGCTCTGCCTCACCATTGCATTTAGTAAATCTAGTCCTCTTCACTGAAAAGACGAGTAATGGATGGTACAGGCCTCCTTGCAGTAACTGAACTTCCTTGCAGTGTTCTATATAATGAAGAGAGCCGTTTGAGACCTGAGCTAATGATTTCGTAGGAATGCTCTGCAATGCAGATAAAATTCAAAACCAAATGATCTGAGTTTGGTCTAGGAAGGAAAAGATGAGCAGAAAAGTGAAAKAAGACTCTAGAACAGTCAAAATAGGCTCTAAAAGCCTGTGGGTTGTGTTTAGGAAAGTGCRTAAATCCTGGAAATGTATGCAAGCTTTTTGCCCCTGCAAGGCTGCTTGACAAACACCATTAAAAACTGCCACTTCTTTTTCAGAAAAATCATGCTTCTGTAAAAAGTTTCAGACATGAAAAATAAATCTAGTAATCCTCACAGAACTTCGTTAAAGTTTTAATTGGTGAGCATTTAAGATATTTTTTCTTTCATTCACTCTGAACTGAGGTAAAAGGGTAGAAGAAAAGTTACAGAATTAGAAAATTATTTTAAGCTGTGATATTTTTTAATTACCAGCACATCACTGATGCAGGACAAAAATAGAATCACATTTTCATCTGCTATAAATGGCAGAAGTTAATACAAATTGACACTGCTCTATTGCCACTTAATAGCCTGTATAACCAAGACATGAGGAAGTAATTTACAACATTTTTTATTTTTGTCTTTGATTGCTTGTAATGTCTCTTGTGTATTTAACATTTCATTCCCAATAGCACCTAGAAACCAGCTTAAAGGTTTTAAAAGGTTATTGACTTAGTGTCTGTACCTATAGTCCTTTATTGACTTAAGTCAATAGTCAGTAGATGTTTTGCTCTGATTTAATTCCAAACTTTTTTCTTTATCAGACCTAGCCTGACCATTTTGCTCTGCATTCTCATTCCTGAGAGTATGTCTGTATTTTGCATTTCTGTCTGTATTCACTCTTATGAAGTGCAGACTTGCCAATGGAACGAAGAGTTGCAAAGGCCTCCTGCAGCCCTCACCAACACATCCGTTCCAGCAGCAGGACTCTCTTACGTAGTTCTGCGCAGGCTTGATTCATATGGGGCTTTTCCTGCATACTACAGTTGAGAAAGGCAGTTAATCCTACTGATGAAATAGTTCTTGGTACCAGCACCAGCTCTGCCCTATGGCCATTTTACAGTGTATTCCCAGGCTAGCATAATTTTCTCAGTGCAGTCATAACAGGCACATTCTGCAACTCATCCAGCAGAGTCCAGCAAAGCAGTACTATTTTCTCCCTTCCACGTTTCCTTTTCTCTCCAGCTATTCTCTTCCCTTCCTAGGAAGCTTGMAAGGAAACTTCTTTACCTGTTTTTCCTTCCATTCCCTTCCTGGTTTGCTAATTCCTCCTTGCTGCTGCCCTGATGATTGCCAGCTCTCACACTATTCTCTCTCCTGCCGCATGTCAGTCTCTCTCTTCCCTTTCACCCAGTCTTGTTTATAAGCTCTGTGGGGTATGGAAATGTCCTGTTCAGTGTTTGCACAACGTATTGCACTTGCGATTGCTGGTGATTGTTGCAAGGCAATTGTTTATAATGCACGCAGTCATCCTAAGCTATTTGCAAGTTCAAAAGTTCCCTATTTTATTGCATATTCACAACCTTTCAGTTAGAAAGCATCCCTGACTGTTGTTGTAACTATGACTTCACACCACAGAAATAACAAATCACCACAATGAGCAAACTGTTTCCGCTGATGATTCTACTACTTTAAAAGGATAGAGACCCTGTTGCATCACAGAATACGTCTAGATTGTCTAGATTAATTTAAAGGTGTAATTGTATAGCCACTGCCAAGCCTTTCACAATGGGTACCATGCTAAAATAATAAAAATCAGAGTGGGCATGAGGTCTGCTGAAAAGTTTATTTTAGTTGTTGTTACCTAAGGGGCAGCCAGGTCCCAAGAACAGAAAACCTTCAGCGATGCTGGGGAGGGGGCTTTCCCACAACCGCCGGCACAGAGCGGAAAGCTCCCTTTGTAACCCAGGGAGGGCCACTGCTGGGACCAGATGAAAGGCAAGTGACGGCAGCCTGGAGAGGGCCGGGCGGGGAAAGCCCAGCTGCCAGGGGAGAAGGAGACACTGGGCTAGCAGGTCCCCAGGAGTGAGCCACATGGCCGTGCCAGCCCTTGTTGGAAATGGGTGGCCACCCCAGTCCGGATGAGAGAGTTCAGAACGGACCTACACCCTAAGAAGAGTCATGTTATTTAAAATGAATTAAAATACAAATTAATGAAGCCAGACTTGTGCCAATAAATGGTAAAAAATGGCTCCAATAAATGGTAAAAAATGGCTGAGAGAAGCCTGATATCTACACGTCTACAATACAGTTTCCTTCAGAAAGAAGTAGGTTGCTAGGTCACGGAGCTTGGTTTACTGATTGTATTGACACTAGCTTACTCAACTAATTAAAATCCTCATTAGTGATCTTAACTGAAAATCTGCTATTTTCAGGTCAGGCTTCTGCCTGCGTTCATTTGTCTGATCCTGGGGTTAAAGCGGAGGGACTCAGCAGCAGAAAATAGCTCTTCCCAGCTACCTCACCCTCTTCTGGTGTGTCCTTGACAAGAGACTTGATCTGTTTGACTTTCTTTGCCAGGTTGTAAATGTGAAGGCAAGAACTTCCCACCAGTCAGACACACAGAAGCTAATTTTCTAATATTTGAAAAATAAGGTGTCAGAGAAAAAGGGATTAGTTTTATTTATTCAGTCATTGACATTAGTCTGAGCAGTTTGTGAGCATAAACGGGGTGACTGGATAAGTACCCAGAAGACATTGTGCTGCAATAGATATTAAGCTGTATACATACATAAGTGATAAAAGCCCTCTAAAAACCTGACTGAGGTACCTAGCAGTAATACTGTTGTGTGCAGGCAATACAGACTTGCTTGATTAAAAAAGGAGAGTGGAGGACTTGCACATGGAAGTGTACAGGACTGTGTATGAATACTGTTMGAAGTCAAGCACTGAGTCACCAGCTTCCCCTAAAGCACACTGATCAAATAAGTTTTCCTTGGCTCACCATGTCTTTAAAGATCTGCACACACTTGGGTTCTTTAGGCAATCGGTTCACAGTATTGTGTTTCTGCAGTGCACTTCAGGATTTCTGCCTTTAAAGAGATTTTTCTGAACCACGTACACTAAATATGACTGCTAAGATTGATGCTGATTGAAATAGATTAATTTCTCTTAAATAAGCTGAATGTGCCTACTTAAAGCAGAAACGGTACATTAGAGGAGGTTTATGCCATCTACCTCCTCTCCATTCTTTTATGGACAAAGTTTAAACTGGCTCTAAGCATATTTGACAAATTTGTTTCTGTAGTGAAAACCTTACCTTGTTATCTTTTCACCAAGGATGTTTTGCAGTTTGTTTGACCCATATTTGAATATGTGTAGTCCACAGCTGCAAACACAAAAAACAAAATAGTGAAGAAATCTTCCCTTCTTTAACTCTACCATATGGCTATAATGCATGACACCTCTTTAAACACTGCTGACTAATACTCCATTTTCTAATTAAGAATTATTGTCAATTCCCCCTTTTAATAAAGGGAAAGTGCTAGTGTAAATTGCACTTTTATAGTAAATAGCTTTCTAGCTGTTGTTTTACCAGAGACGAATTGTATAGTAGTCTCAGCTAATAACAAAACTACATGTTTTTTATTGTTTCCTAAACAGGGGAAAAAAACTCTTTTTCTAGATTACAAATCTGAATACTTTATAACTCTATATGGGTCATCTGGAATTAAACCTTTTTTTTTATATCTGAGGTAGGATATAATCACCCAGACATATTCTGAATCATGATTTCAGAGCCCAAAGAGAAATATCAGTCAGGGAGGGGATGGAAAAAAACCCTAAGTGAATAAAATATATACTTTGCCACGAAGCTAAATGATGTATTATAAAAATTATTTGCAAAAGAACAAGATGAAGTGTTTCTTCAGTCAAATATTTGTATTTCTTTATGTAATATTTCAACAGTCCTAAGTGACAACATTAAATTTTAAAAGCTGTATGGTAGCATTAAAAATGCCTATATTCTGTTTTATTTTCCCTATTGAGTATTTTCTACCCCAGATAAAAACCATCAGTACAGCTGCATCAATCAACCCAGGGTTGTCAAAGAGGCTGAGTCCCTGGCCGATGTAACCATACCGGCCATTTCATTATACCAGTGCCAGATAAAGCCTTACCAGTGCAGCGGTGCCCTGCGGCCAGCGACTAGCGCATGCCACAGCTTGCAAGGGAAGCCATTCCTCCACTCCCAGCCAAACCCTCAGCAGAAACAGCCCCRCGTTTCCCTGGGAAGGGCCATCTCAAAGCCTTTGGGCACAGTGGTGACTGAGGGCTGGAGTCCGAGATGGACAAACCACATGGGGCAGCTGCACGTCCCGCACAGCGAAATCGTTGTGCCCGCATCCTCCTGAGCACGCTGGGCAGGTGTGTTCAGGAGTGCGTCCTGTACGGGGTGTAACTACGTAATATGGGAAATTCCACGTGATCTGGGATATCTGTCGAGGCTGGGATCTGGCTGATGTCTGAGCAATCCCCCACAGCAGGAGCCCAGGCCCTGAGCTTGGTGGCCTGCCTGAGGGGAAGGAGAGGACCCTCGAGAGTGTCACCCTGGGAGAGCCTCTGCTGCTATAAGCTCAGGGAATGCTTGTTTCCAGAGACTTTGTCTTCCAAAGAGCACTAAGAATTAATCTCACATTATATGCTGTATTAAATATACATTATTAGCTTTACAAATGGTTCTCCACAACTTATGTCTCCACTTGGAAAGAATGGAAAGGCTCTGGTAAGGCCAGATGGAAAATATAGAAAATAGTGTGGGAAGTTTTGGTATGAAAGAAGACATAATTTTAAAACAAAACATTTCTGCTCAGAGGAGTCAGTATTTTGAAATCAGATGATAAAGTACAAGTCACAAGAGCTTGTATTCTTAAACAAGTATTCCCTAAATGCTGAGAACACCAGCACACTACAATACCATTATTAAAGTCCTCAGACTTTTCCATGTTTCTCATGTTGTTGCAGGATGGAAAAAAAAACGAAAGACATTTTGGGGAACATATTGTCCCAGATGGAGATAAGAAAGTTCCACAGTATGAATAAATCAATTCATATCATTCATGATTTGGATGTGGCTGACTTCTGGTGAGAAGTAGAGAGTGACACAACTTCAAGGTCAGGAAGCACTAAAGATTTAGAACTGCTGCAGCTCCCCATACTACATTTTTAATATTATTATATTTTCCTGTGAAGATGTTATTTTGTTATCTTCCCAAAATCCATGGTCTGCCCAGATTTCATCCCTCCCTACCACTCTAAGTTCTTAACCAATCAACCCTCAGAAAAAGTGCTGCCCAAACTTAGCCCCAAACTGGAAGTTCCTGGGGTCAGTAGCCAGAGGCTGCCGAGATCCTTCTCTCAGATGTCACATAGTGAGGCTAGTTTCACTGCCATTTGCAAAAAAACTACTAGCTCTTTTCTCTTGTGTTCCACTAAGGACTACAACAGCTTTGTGGAAGTTCTCCTACAAATCGCTGTCATCCACAAACACTGAAGAATTACAAGTGCTTATAGCACCACTTCAGTAAATATTCCAAGGTTTAATACTAAATAATATTGTTAATATTACTCAGTTTAATGCTGATGTTACAAGCATCGCAAAGGCAAACTACCCACCTGAACTATGTACTCGATGAAACTCTAAAGACTTCCCTCTTGTGGAGAACTTGGTCATGCAAGGGCAGAATATATGTCTGGAGATTCAAGAAACAAGGATTTGAGGAAAACTTTTGGCAGAAAGAGAAGACTACATCATGGGACAGCTTCATGACAAAGCAAAGAGAACTGGATTATAAATCTTTACCCAAATAGAGGAGGCATGTCTTGGAAAAGGCCAAAGTACTATATACAGTTGTCTGTTTATTTAGACACAGATTGGATTCCCGACAGTGAACAGGACAGTGTGGGCTGTTAACTTAAACGGTATAGACACTGTATTTCAGCATTGCCAGTAGTCACCAAGAATGACCATAAGTAACAGAAGTGAAAAAGGTCAAGATGTAGATGAGTTTAACGAATGTTGGTGATGATCATACACTGATCATCATGCTGGGCTCCTAACTAAATAAAAAGATTTAGGGAGTAGGTTAAATGCAACACTATTAGCAAATCCTCCCCCATAGARTGATTCAATCGGTTGCATAAATGTCGTTTTAACTATAGGGCAATCAACATACTTGACACATGGCGATGCAGACTGTACAAAAGCTAATGTTAGCATCATTTACCCCCTTTATTGCTGTTAGGACCTGTTTTTTAAAAGGCAAGGGTATATTCTTTTTGTTTGTATGTATTAATAATACATTTTATCAGACTGACTRCCACAAGTAAAAGGGCAAGACAAACTGTCGGGTACTCACAATGATGAAATAGTGTAGTGGTAGCAGAATATCATCAAGCTGTTACACATCCTTCCCACTTGCAATTTCACGTACTGGAACCTACACCCACGCAATCATTGAAAGATTTATTAAAAGACAATCCTGTTTGGAAATAGTGCTCTCCAGAACCACCCTTCTAATTACGCAGGCCCCAACCTCACTAAACCCATTATGAGAAACAAGCTGCCTGTGGCCAAAACAAACAATATATTTAGGCCCTTCCCAAATACAAAATGTAACCAACAGCYCTCCACCACCAGCACAATAAATACCCCTTAACACCGAACAATCAACTCCGCTGCCTGTACTTCTGGGGACATAACACATTTCATCAAGTGCATCAAGTGGTCTCAGGGCAATTATGCAGGTGAAACTAAGGAACCACTGTGCACCATAAAGAATGAGCAAGCTGTAAAGGACAGAAGCGCCCTGTTATCTGGGAGGGAACATTTCTTAGAAAATAATCACTGCATTTTGAATGTCTTAGTCCTGAGCCTCAAGGAATCCTACATTTTCCAAAGAAAAACTTGGGTGCTTGCACAAATCTGCTAGACACCAAAAACCATGAACTCACAGACATTGCTTTTGTGAGATTAAAATCCACCACCACCCTGATGTCTCTCTTCCTCAGMCTCCTCTTCCTCCCTCTGTTCCTTCCCCCAACATCCTCTTTCCTTCAAAAACATCAGCTACTTTCTCTTTGAGATGATCTGAGACRCAGCTAATGTAATAACTATAAGACAATGCTCTCAACTTGTACTTAGCTTTGAAGTCTGCTGCTTCTATTTCAGACCTGAAGAAGGACTCATATGCCCAAAACTGTGTCTAATTTTGCCAGTGATACAAGCTGGTCTAAGAAAAGATATTGCTTCCACCAACAAAATCTGTCTTGATTATGTCTTTTGGCTGTCATAACAACAGCACCACTGCCACTATTCTTCATGTGACAAAGTCAATCAGTAGATATTTTATTTTTTGTCTTTCCATAAGTGATGCATAAAGCTAAAAAAAAACAGGCACTATTTTTTTTAGACTGATGGCTCAGAGAGAGGAGGAAAGAGCACTCCAACCAGCACTCCAACCGGCAGAGCCATAATTCAGTCAGAAAGTGCGTGTGGGCACTGAAGGGGCAGGGGTGGGGTTTCAAAAGACARACACCTGAATTAAATAATTAAAATCAGAACCACAGTAAGGTGAGAACAGAGAAACATGTTCAACCAATGACACTAAATGTCAAATAAACTCATGAATTGAAATGGAATTATTTGTGGGAAACTCATTACAATGTTGAATTAAACTGAATACCATGCTTAACCAAACATAGAGGATATAAGGTTGAATACTTTTGCTTCCAGGTTTCTTTTTACTTCTTTTAAAGGCTGACATCTGTCAGGAGTGCCTTTTTGAGGAGAAGCAGAAGAGAAAACTCGGCTGTAACAAGAGGGGGAGATCACTTGCCAAACAAACACAGGAGAGAATACAAGCATAGAGTGAAAAAGGACAARAGCAAAATAAGGCTGCCAAGAGAGGCAGCCTGTCAGAAGTGCTTGAATAAGTACACACTGGGGGAAGGGAAAAGGGAGGAAATAAAAGACATGCAAATATTTTGACTAGATGTCCATAAAGACAAAAAACTGATGACTCTTAGAAACATGATGTAGATCAGAAGGACCTGGTGAAGGAGATGGAGGGAAATGACACATGGCTTGATCAGCAAGAGAGGAAGATGATTTCTGTGGCAGCATTGTAACCTCCATCCAAGAACATACAGCAAAAAGAAATAGAAATAAGCGTTACTAATTATGCATCAGAAAGAGAAATTTAAGAAAGCTGATTTTTAAACACTGTTTTCACATAATTTCTGTTATAAAATGTTAAAATTTAATCTCAACCTCAGTTGATTCTGGACCTGGAAACTGTTTCACATATCCAGATTAGTTTAGTTTATTAAATGCCTGATCTGCTAAAGGCAAAGCAAACACTATAACATCAAACTTCTTGACTACCGTATTGCTTTTAAGCAGTAACAGAGACCTGTTCCCCAAGTATCTATTTCCTTGAATAAGATACCTATTTAAAGAAATGCGTGGGGTGATCTTATTTTCAAACATCCAGCTTGGATGCATCAGAGTTTTATTCATACATTCATTCTTCAACCTTCTTTAAAGGACAGTCATAACAACCAGACATCCGAATTCCAACATAACCATGTATCTGTACCAAGCATCATCGTCTACCCAGGTGCAGCTGTACTCAGTGGGGAAGAGAGAAGCAATTTCACAGCGTTGTCAGTGTTATAAAAAGAGGGATTAGTCGAAAGGATCAAGAATGCYTGTTTCAGTGCTCCACTCTATAAAAAGGCACAGCGCTCAAAACAAAAGCTTTTGAGATGTGCATTACCTATTGTATTTGAAAGACAGGGTATTGATGTCTCAGGGTATTTGAGACATCAGTGCTGAGCTCCCCAACACCGTCGGAGCAGCAGGGAGGGAGCGTGTGCTGAAAAAGGCACCGAACTGATCACTGAGAACACAGTATGATCACAACATATTCTGCATTAGTTTTCCTCCGCAAAATAATTCCCCTCAGCTGCCCTGTAGGGATTTCTTTTCTCTGTTTCAGGTACAGTAACCCTTGTCTTTGATCTTATTCCTTCTCAAATACTGCTTTGAACTGCCAGGAGCTCATTTTCATTTCTCATTTAATTTCAAAGTTTTTATACACACCCGTGCTTGCTCACTCTTTAGCATCCCAATTACTTTTTTAAAGTTTACAGTTCTCCTGTAAAAAAAAAACACATTAAAAACATACAGAATACCTCAGCCTTGATGTCACAAATCTAATTCCTTTTCTTTCACCTCTCCAATTTTCACACCACTTAGAAGCAACTGTAATGTCTACCTCACTCGAAAACCATATACTGAGTCCCTCAATATTTAAACTTTGTGGATTTGAAATTTTTTAAGTATTGTCGTTAATATAAAATTATGAACTTTAATCACAGTCTTGCCTTATGAAGCCTCAGCAGCCTCTGTGACTACTGAGACTGAGTTTTATTCCCTCAGGGCATGGATAATCATCAAGAGAGGGCCTGCTGAAACCCTACTGTGAGTTCAGTCATTCTTTCTGTGCTTATTAGTAAATCTCACACATCTCCACAGAGTATTGAGCTAACTACTCCAGTGGGTTAATATAAACTGCTCAGCTTTTTCTCAAGAGGCTCAACAATTGCTAAAGATACTAGCATGTTACAGAAAATCATCCAATTTCCTAAAAGAACACTGCTATTTCTTGCTTGGTAGCCTATTTCTCTACTGATATATCTTATGTGAATTTCAGATTTCAGTAATTTTTAGATTGCTTCGATAAGACTGTTTTGGAATGGTGTATTATGTGAATATACATATCCACAGGTCATTTACACACCACTCTCAAGACTACATGATGCCACAACAAAGCACATACAAAACCATAGTTTACATGTGGTGTCCTCAGACACATCTAAGCAAATAAAGGGCCCAGAGCAAAAGAAAAGTCCTTTGAGTGCCTCTGAAAACTCCCTCCTAAATCTCTTCCCTTTTCAATATTGAAAAACCTTTGTGCTGTACACTTCTGAAAATTCCAAAGAAACTCAAGAAGTCTCATTTCTTGAAACATCTTATGCTTCCTCAAACTCTAGAAAGTTAAAGCATGAAAAAAATCTATATTGCCATGGAAATGCATCAAAAAAGCTTTGCTAAAGGCAAACTATTGCTTTAAACCTCTGTGGACTTGGTTTCAGTTTAGAAGGTGACCCTACTAGCCCTTACTGGTGTCCCCAGGCAGCCTGTGCTGGACAAGACTATCCCAGGCTTCAGAAGGACTTCTTCTGGCCTAAGGAATCCAGCATCAAATCAGAGAGGTAGAAGTCATGATTTTATTGCACCACCTTTAAGAATGCAGAATGGCCAGAGCCATTTTCTGGAGGTTTGAAAAATAAATAATCACATTCATTCAATTCATTGGCCAGCCTGTGGGGAGCAGATAAGGCCTCTGGAAAATTCAAAAGTTTTTTTTCATAAGAATTCCTGCTGGATTTTCTGCTTATGTTTTTCGTTCTCTGTTCATGTAATCATATTCATGAATTACTCAGGTAGCAGCTTTCCTTCTCAAGAACGAAGTGTCAACTGAGTTCATTTGTAATCTAAAATATGTCCACTTAGCAACCACGCTTAAAAAATGCTGTATTAAAATTCCAAAACCTTGTATTCAGAATGACTTCCAGCATTCAGGAATCGTATCAGCTTATCACAGTAATGGAAAGTCTGACTGCAAATGTGTGATGTCAATTTAAAACAAAACTATTTTGGTAAATTTTGTATTCAAATTCAGTCAATTTTTAACAAAGATTTCACTATAGGTGCTCTCAAAAAAGAAAAAGAAGCAAACAAAGTATCAATATTTTTGCTTTTTAGTATTTCAAAGTTATGTTCTTAATGCTGAATATCCACAAGTTGAACAGTCTTGTAATTTAATATTTATAGAAATAAAATTTAAATCTTAATAGTTCTGCCACTATAATAAACTTTTCACTGTGTAACATTTATGATCATTTATATCTTTAAACTGTGACATACAATCTAATTGTATACTCTGGTTTCTCTTCAGATCGCATAAATCTTTCGCCTTTTACTAAAGATTTCCGTGGAGAGGAACAGGCACGAGTGTCGAATTTTTTTTCTTTTTTTTGCCCAGGTGGCCAAGAAGGCCAACGGCATCCTGGCMTGTATCAGGAATAGTGTGACCAGCAGGAATAGGGAGGTGATCGTGCCCCTGTACTCGGCACTGGTGAGGCCGCACCTCGAATACTGYGTTCAGTTTTGGGCCCCTCACTACAAGAAGGACATTGAGGTGCTGGARCGTGTCCAGAGAAGGGCGACGAGGCTGGTGAAGGGTCTRGAGAACAGGTCTTATGAGGAGCGGCTGAGGGAGCTGGGGTTGTTTAGCCTGGAGAAGAGGAGGCTGAGGGGAGACCTTATCGCTCTCTACAACTATCTGAAAGGAGGCTGTAGAGAGATGGGTGCTGGTCTCTTCTCCCAAGTAACAAGYGATAGGACGAGAGGAAATGGCCTCAAGTTGCGCCAGGGGARGTTTAGATTGGATATTAGGAAAAATTTCTTCACTGAAAGGGTAGTCAGGCATTGGAACAGGCTGCCCAGRGAGGTGGTGGAGTCACCATCCCTGGAGGTGTTCAAAAAACGTGTGGATGAGGTGCTTCAGGACATGGTTTARTGGGCATTTGTACTGGGTTGATGGTTGGACTCGATGATCTTAGAGGTCTTTTCCAACCTTAATGATTCTATGATAATTGGTTCAGGCGAGGCAACATGACAAAATTTAGCTCTCCTTTATCAGCTAAAATCTGTTTATACACGAGCGCTTTCTTGATTGACACACATTAAAGCAATTAATGTACAAGAGAATTTCTCCTTGCTCATTGAAATGCATGTCTGTAATAAGGCAACTGTGCTGCTCTCTCTCAGGTAACCGAGCCACAATAATGAATTCCCTCTGGGTTCTACCAAAAAGCAGATGAAGGTTTTCGCCTTTTTGCAAGTAGAGTCTGTTGAAACGGTCATGTCATAACGTGGCACCTGATGAAAGGAACATTAAACCAATTCTGAGGTTTGCAGTGGAAACTACTACAAATACAGTAAAAAAGTGGCCTGCAGTGGAATTTGGCCCCGACCACAAAATTCATAAATTTCTGTTCTAAAATGAATTATTAGTAATACTTGCAGAACAGACTTCTAAGTTACACCTTTTGCTACCCTCATTTTGATGAATCTGTTGGTATGAACAGGAGTCTTACATAAATAAGACTTGTGGCCTAAAATCTGAAAACATGTGTACCAACAGCAGGTTTAGGTATTGACACTTGCACAGTTGCCATCTCAGTCCTGTTTCTGACCACAAGCAGACTGTACAACAATGCATCCACCCATATTTTTTATTTAAAATATAACTTATGATTAGGCTCTGTTGATGAGTGCAGGCAGTTCATTGTTCTCTTCTTCCTACCTGGCTGTGTGTAACTTTTTCATTAAAGGAGTGTTGTGCTTCTGCTAATAATGTCTTCTGGAGAGCAGTGCTTAGACACAGCATTTCATTTATACAGCTGTCCTGCTTTCAGACCAGAGCAGAATTAAGATCTGGCCACTGTGCACTATGAGCAGAGCAAATACACACCAGTTTCCACTCGCCTATCTGGATATACCATTTTATTTTTCTACAGTGACAGGAGATGTCTTATGTCACATGCATGCTTTTTTCCCCAGGTATTTGGCAAAGCATTAAAACTGAGAATATTGTAGTAACTTCAATAAGGACATCTTTTGCAAGCATAATAAAAAGTAAGACTCAGAGGCCGCTAAGGCTGATAAGACTGAGAATCCTTACAAAAATGTAGTTGCTTAGACCAGCAAATCTGATATGGACACAGTTTTTATAACATCCCTCAGTTTTACACAAATAAATGAAGTTCTGGCAATATTGTTCACTTGATCTGTCTAGCCACAGTGACTTTTATCACCTTAAGCACATACTTTTTATCATGTACACTTGTCATCTGATTGAATTAAACAGATTAAGTTATATCCTAGTGGTAGTTAGCTTTGTTATGAAGCTATAATTTACCACTAAGCAGCACTTGCATGTCATATTTTTCTCATTGCCCTCTGCTCTAATTTGATAGCTCTTCTCAGCAGATGGTATTTCTAGAAAACAACCAGATTCCAACTGTTTCTACCAAAAGAAGGTCTGGATTCAAGGAAAAAAGYGTTTGCTAAACACCAGTTACTACCAACTGCAGATTTGGTAATTTAAGCTGAACTCAGCTGACTTCTATGAAACAACAAATTGACTTATGGGGAAGAAAGAATTCTCACAACTCCCTGCTSCCCAGTTAGCAATCAAAGTAGAGTCAATGGTTTGGTTTGTTTCTTTGGAGGAGGGAGAGGGAAGGAAAAGGAGAAGGAATGTTAGTAGTTTTTAAGCATAAGCCTCCAAAAAGAAAATAGAGAATTAACATACAGAGGAGTAGTAGTTGGAGCAAAGTATGCTACTATTTATTTGTAAATTAMTACAGACAGTATGTAATATGAACCTAAGTTTAATAACAATGACTACACACTGAAAACAAAGGTATGCCGACCAACACCAGGGAACTGAAGGACTTACTTGTGTAGTAGAGTACACAAAATACAGACAAGGATGTTCGTCCTGTAGTAGGACCTCCATTGCAAGTAAGATGTTTCAGTATGTCCTGAGAAACTTGGAAATGAAAATAGTCTCTTCTGGTTAAAAATTATTTATTAATTTTGCAATGAGTGTATTTTTTTGCTAAAGAAACTAATGGAGCCTTTAAACAGCAAGTTTGGGAAGTGTTAAAATCCAATATTGAGAACACTGCTTCTGTTGTCAATTTGAACAGTTTGTATTGCTTCATGTTTTTTCTTTCTGGGCTAAACACCTCTTTATTTACGAGGTGAATAAGTGGTACTTGTGGACCAGTCAGTTGAAAAGCCCTGTGATCATAAGACTATGAGATTTTCCAGTTATTTGAGTCACATTAATAACAGCTCAGCTAATTAGCAATTTTAAAAGGATCAACCCACTAACAAATTAAAAGAAGTATCTGTATACAAAGAGAGATTGTTCGGTTTGGCTCCAGTCTTGATAGTAATAAATAAAAGCATCTATTGTGTGAAGGCGGGGAAATGTCTCATCTGTAGTGATAGGGATTCATTTTGGAATGACACAGTCGCAGTTTCTATTTTCTCAGTGTTTTGTGGGGTATGTTTTGGTTTCTGCTTATTGAGAGTGAAATTTAAGGTCAGAGGCTAAATGATGTCAAAATGCCTTCCAATCATTTGATGTGACAAGGCAGCTGAGCTATTCAGGATGTGTCCCAAACACCACGAATAGGCATTTAAGGGAATGCTGTTGATGGACTTACTGTTTGTCTGCAGCTCATTTTTCAAAAATAAAGTGACCAACAAGGACATCTCTGAAAATATTGCCATATCCCTCTAAAAGTGGAAATGATGTTATTCTAACACAAAGAGATTGCCGCAGAAAAAGTGATTCTAGAAGTATTGGCTGGATGCCCCATCGCCCCAAGCACTGTGATGTCTTTCATGGATGCTATGAAACATTTCAGTTTGCCTTGGATTAGGACACTGGCAGTACAGAGCATGTGATCCCAGCCTCAGCAAAGCATTCTTTCTCTTCGGGATACAGCTATGGAGTGATTTTTCCTAGGAGATTAGATTAATCTAGCCTGGGCATCTGCAATACTTTTTTCTCTCACATAATGGAAAGCTTTTAATCAGAAATGCAACACAAGCTAGTAACAGGAGCCCGCTTGGTTTCCTCAAAGCAAAAATAAAGAAATCAAACCAAATAAAAAACTCCAAAGACCCTAAGCTAGTTCCCTACATATGCAGCAGAGAATTTGTAGAACTCAGAGGAAAAAGAACCACATGTTCCAAAAAGAGATTGTTACCGCATGTTCAAAAATTATTCTAAAGGCAACCATGCAAACTACTTGCTGGCATAACATTACCCCGGTATCACAACTGAAAACTTGTTAAAATAGCTTCAGAATTGCTAGTTTGAAAATATCAGGAGTACCATGCTCTGACCAGCACTCTGACTTCCAGAGGGCTGGTATCAGGCACTGTGGAAATAATAGACGGCCAAAGCCAAGGGCCTTAGTCCGTAAGCGATGCCAAGAAATTATGAAGTCAGTAGATTTTGCAAATGAATGCCAGAACAAAATACATAGACTATAGCTCAGCAATTTCTGAGGGGAAGATTATGGAAATACATTGTTTTTCCTGTATTAAAAGCTATGGTGATCTTTCATTCAAAAAGCTCGGTCATTATCTGCCAACACCTGTGATGAGCCCTTCCTGTCGTTGTTTCATACTGAGCGCAATAACCCATTGCTGCCATCAGTAACGCCACAGTAGAAAAGGCAAAATTTTGGATCTCCAAGGATTGATTTTAAACTTCCCATGAAGAGTCTAAGCACAAATGAAGATAGTCCTGTAGGTTTTGATTGTAGTTGAAATGATGTGCAGTTATATTCTGCTAAGATAAAGAGAGAATTTCCTAATGGGGTAAAGTTTTGCTGTTCTCAGTTGAAGTATTTCTAAACTGTATGTTAGATAAATCACAATGAATAAAAGCAAATAAAGGAAAGGTATTAGCATGAACAAGAGGGAAAAAGAAGTCCTGGAGGAAAAGTAAGAGTTTAATAGAAGTGATCTGAACACGGATGTTCATATGCTTGTGGTCTGAGGGAAGAAGGGTTGGAGAAAGGAACTGGAGAGATAAAAAAAGTTTTAAAGCAGAGAGGAGGAGGAGGAGGGTATATCTGACATCTAAAATTAACACAGTGTCCTAAGTATCTTAAAGTATTTAAACCAAAGTCATGAACAGCTGAGGCTGAGTGGAAACTATTTTTTTRTAAAGAACTTAGCTTAACAGTGAAAATAAATTAGTCCATATCAGATAAAGCAACTTTTGGAAAATAAAAATACAAGTACCATATAAATATATAATAACCATACAATCAAGCAACTAAATGCAACAGAAAAATCTGCTTTTCATAGAATTTTCGTAAGAATTGTCAAGATGAATAATTTTAATTGTAACTAGTGATTCAAACTCAAAGAAAAAAAAATCACAAAGATGAAATTCAAAACAGGTAACGCATTGCTTTTCTCTTTCTCCTGTTTCTCATTTATTTTACACCAGCTTTTAAATGTAGAATTTACAAGCATGAGCAGGTCAGGGACCCAAAATGACTAAAAGTGCAAATAAACAGCCTCTACACTATTTACATTACAACTTGCTAAAAATCCTTGCTCATTTACCAATATCTTTGCTCCACAGAAGAGCTGCATAAGGCAACACTCGATAGGAAAGATGATGCTTCTCATTAAACCAACTGATACAGCTGTGGCAAGAAAACACGACTGGCTCCAGCTCCATTGATGCAGGCTGCACCTAACTGGGCTCTGCAGGAAGCAGCTAGAAATCATTCCTGATTCCAGTCCCAGATGGGCTATAGGAGCTGCAGAGTCTCGTACCTTCCTTACTCTGCTAGGTCAGTGCAAAACGAGCAAGCTTGAATTCTGTGCAAGAGTCCCTGGAGTTTCAGAAAATTTGAAACAATCTCTCCAGTTTCATCTGAATGCGTAAAAGCAAAATTGAAATGTATATAACATGTAGTTTTCCAAAGGTTACCAGTATTGATTACAACAACGTGTATTTCTGCCATTCCTCAGTGTGGATGCAGCAGGGGTATGTATTCAGATCCTGCATTCCCAAGTAGTTCTGTTTTATATGTACTGAAATGGTAAATGCTTGCAATTGTTTGCTGTAATATGCAAAAGCCAGTTGGCCAGCATGTAGAACAGTTAAGCCTTTATTGTTACTAGACTTAACATTTTCAGCAAGGTTGAATAAAGCTATTATCAGTGAGTCTTTAATCTGTTGTTTCAGTAATATAACACGGGGCTTTTTAAGCAAATGCAGAGACCTATGCGTATTACTGAGGCTGAGCCCAAAACAAAGTTCTACCAGAAACACTGAGCCACTTAAGAACACGCAAAATTAAGAATCATAGAATCATAGGATGGTTTGGGTTGGAAGGGACCTTAAAGATCATTTAGTCCAACCCCCCTGCCATGGGCAGGGACACCTTCCACTAGACCATGTTGCTCAAAGCCCCATCCAACCTGGCCTTGAACACTTCCAGGGATGGGGCATCCACAACTTCTCTGGGCAACGTGTTCCAGTGCCTCACCACCCTCATAGTGAAGAATTTCTTCCTTATATCTAATCTAAATCTACCTTCTAATCTCCCTTATCACAGAGYCTTGTCTGCTTCTGTGTAAATTGTTCTCATTAACTTGTCCCAATAGATTTTCATGYAATCCCACTGAGAAGCTAGATGACTTCATTTCCATCATGCATTCATCCAAAAATATTCTTTGAAGATGCAAATTGGTACATCTGGTCACCAGCAAACGGTATTTGACTACTGAGATAAATACAGTCTGGGGGATATAACAGCATCTGCTTTTATCTGGTACAGAATGCTGCTTATTCATTTAAAATAYAATTATAAATATGTCCTTGTATTCCCCAGCGTTACAATCCAGACTAAGGTGTAATGGTACTAGATGCAGTAGAAACAAAAAACAAAACACGACCCCTCCCTCAAAGTCTGTAAAATTCAGCACTYGAGTGACAAAATGAGGAAGGACAGAGTGATGAAGATCATTGTGTAAGCACTAGAAAAATACATAACATTTGTCCTAAGCATTTTTAAAGCATTATGGTTAAATATCCATTATATTTGAATTCCCTACTTTTTCCATCAAAGTAATTGTTATTGTTTGCCTTCAGACATAGCTGCTAAGGTGAAGCAAATCTTACTGTTGGGTGCAGGTAATGCTTCATGGTTCATTTTGCCGATTTTGATTTTCTTATCTAATTTCACCATCATTGTGTTACTCATGCAGATCTAATGCAAAAATCAGATAGCCTGTTTGGGGTGGGGTTTCTTGTCTCTCYTCCACTTCTTCCGAAGTTGTTTGCACTTCCACAGCTGAAGACTCCCTAAAGCCATAAAAACTACACCATTGAAATCACAGGTTTCAGTCCCAAAACATGAGTAGGAGGTAGCCAAATGTTTAACTTTGCTCTACAGCCTGCTGAAAAAAATAAACATTTTCAGTGGTGAAACTGCAAATTTTGACAGACTGGAATGCTCTTCAAGGAATTAATGTCCTTATATAATACTGACCTTAAAGTTTCTAACAAGCAGCTTTTTCCAGGCTTTCTTTTTGGAATTTATCACAGCTATTGCAGGTAGTCTGTGTCATGGTCAGTCTTCTATTTCAAAAACATGTGAGCTTAGCAAATATTTCCTACTATTCTATTTTACCTTTGTCTTATGGATTCTCTAGTTTAGCTCCATTTGCCACTCCTCACATTGGACGTTAAAAGCCGTTTGGTAAAAGAACATATGATAACAATATTGGGCCAGGTTTTAACAGGCTATATAATGCTGCTTTGAAATGTGAAGGCTTTAATGCAAATTAAAAAAAAAAATCAAAAACATATCTATACCAAAACACATCAGATGTATTCATGACTTAAAAAAATATGTAGGACTCCTCTTTTAGAAATTGCGATGGAAAATTTTACTATATAAATCTAAGGAGGGAACCTGACCATATTTGGATCCAAATTTTGCTTTAAATTATAGCTCTTGAGGAGCAAAACTGCATGAAAGAAATTGTGGCCCTTAGCATTTCACACTGAGAGGTCTGTGTTTACTCTCAAAATGTGTCCCTGAAGTTGTAATACATTCTGCATTTTCTCTAACATGAGGTAAAGAGGACCAACTGCATTGGAATCCATTAAATATGGCACATCTTATGCAAACTGCTGTTGTATTTACAGCAATGAGAGAGGAATAATCACGCATTCAGACAAATAATCCTTTAGCCCATGTACAAGGAAATTAAACAGAGAGAGAGAGACTTTAAAAAAAGAAAAAAAGATAAACTGTACCTCAGTGGATTGTGGAATAATCCATTTATTCTCAGATAGGAAAACATATAGTCAGTACTTATTTATTTATGTGCCTTTAGCTACATGTTTTCTCAATTTGGTCCTTAAAAATGTCCATCTAGTGCACTACATACTTTCTTTAGAAAAACAAACAAGCTATGAGTACAGTTATTACTGGCAAATGCTTCCAAAAATTTTGCCAAGTCACCACCCAAGTCAAAGCCCATTCTATCCTCAAACACATGTAAAACCAAGTGCAAGCTGCAGACCATTCCTCTGGTCTGAAAAACAAGAGAGGACACAAAACAAAAGATTGAGTTACAAAAGAGTGAGGAAAGTTGTGATTAGGCAGGCTTACGAGAGGCTTGATAATACAGTTGGTACATAACAGAAAATCCTGTTGTTGTTTCTAAAGCTTTCTGCAATACTTGTTAATTGGCTGGTTTGCTTTTTGGACTGGATTTTGTCATTTTTTTAAGACACCTATGTGTAGTTAAAGCACACACACATGCACATAGACGATGTGAACTCCCTTTTGGTTCCCTCCCCTGTAACCTGCAGCCTCTGCTTTCCACCCACTTACCCATTGCGGACTGGTCACACCTCTTATTTCACTATTTAAATTCCAAGATCCTTGCAGTCTTATGCCTTTTACAGACATGAAGCAGTTAACAGATGTGACAATTAAAATAGCATGACTTAAAATAATAAGGCACGTTCATATACAACTGCAAAGTGTGATTGAAGTGTTGTTGCTACGGAGGTGCAGCTATACCAAACTGTCAGTGGGTACTGTGCCCTTAAAATTTAGAAATCTAACATTTAAAGGGATAAAACCTTTTGTATGACTCTTCTTTTGGTTTCCTTTGGTGCCTTTGGTTTCCTTTGGTAACAGAAGGAAAGGCAGAAGGTTTGAAATAAGGATATGGTGGGTGTTGGGTATTGTGAAAAGTGACTTCCCTTAATTTTCAGCAATTGCATCTCCCATTCTGTGACAAAGCTGAAAGTAACTGGCAATAGAGAAAAAAAAAATACATTTTTCACTTYTAGTTATTATTGGTCAGCTTTAGGAAATGAGAGTGTCAGAATAAAAACATAGACTAACATTTTGATCCTCTTGCAACAGAATAAAAAAAGCACTGATGGTCTCAACTACACTAAAAGTGAGATTGACTGCTACGTAAGTGGTTACAAGGATTAGTGAAATGCCAAATCAGCAGTAACTGTACTTTTCACCAAAATATTTTGATCATCTAGTCTTTTTTTTTTCCATTCTCACTTACTGAATTTGATTTACAGCACAAGTTGAAAGGCCTAATCAGAAGCAAGGCTCCAGGATGGCAGAGCCCACCCAAACACAGAAGCTCTCCTAAGAATGTAATCAGAAATAAAATGCTACAAATAGCTGTGGCAGATAATAGGAAAAACAGGAAAGAAAAMCAACTGTGATTCTAAGACCCTACAAGTAACTACATTGCCCAGTTCAATGACTGAAAGCTTTTATTTTCCTTTTTAATTAAATACCTTTAAGAGCTATTTCTGAATACTCCATCTTTCACTACTTGACACSCTTGTTTTGATGTTTTCCTCCCACTCTCTCCTTCACTTCCCACTTGGGCAACACAACAAAAGTGTGATTCAAAGAAAGGTGTGAAGCAGCAAAAGCAATAGGATGCTTATGACAGCTGGATTTTGAACAGATTAAAGGAGGGAGGAATGCAGAAGCCACAGCAAAAAAAGTAGGTTGGAGTATACAATATGCTGCAACCTATTGTAACTGAARAATTCAGCTGGTTTAACTCCTGGGGTTTTGTCCTTTCTTTGCAAACCATTGTTATCGTTCTTTATATTATTCGTCAAATCCCTTGTGCCTTCATATATGTCAGCCTTGACCAGTTTGCTTTGCGCACAGTCCTCTCCTCGCCCTTTTCAAACATCGGTGCAAGTACACAAAGCTTCCCCATGGATTCATCACTGTCCCTAAGACATGCAACCTGACTTTTATTGAAGGCAGGTTCAGGATTGACTGGGAATAATCTCTGTTTCATAACAGAAGAATTGAGAAACATGAAGTTCATGATTAATTAAAKTGCAATTTTGACATCTTTAGAATTATGTTATTCAAGCCTCAGTCCTCTACAGAGTGTGCACAGCTGACTCTGAGAAGGCAGTATGAAGCATGCACTGGATACTGTCAGGAACAAGCATTACATTCTTACATTTATATAAAAGTGTTGTTTGCATCATGGCATTATATCTAAAAGAAATTAAAGCTACACAATAGAGCTAGCCCCAAGTATTTAAGAAATTATGAATCAGATCTACAAAATATATGGAGTTGAAATTCATTTGTATTTGAGGAGTTACGTTTGACAATGTTTTTATGCAATCAGAAGTATGATTGAGTCACATCTTCCAGGTTTTGGGGGATAGAGGATTAGATGCAGCCAATACAATAATTTGTCTCCAGGAGCTGGACTTCGTTAAAGTAATGAGCACAGAGAAAGTCCTGGCAGTACTGTGAGGGAGGGGTGGAGGGGAAATTTTACTCTTTTAAAAAATACGTATTTATAAATAAAAGCTCATGTCCTAACGGCTTTATCTAGGAAAAACTCTGGGGTAATAGGACGCCTTTCCTAATAAAAAATTGCAGAATTGGTTCCCAAAAAATGAGTGTACATCTGCACAGTTATATATGATATAAAGTAGCATTGCTAGATGTTAACATTAGTATTATCATTAAGCTTAGATGGGATTATTTACAGACTAAGACTTTTTAGAGAAACTAGATGAGAACTATTAGTTGTATGTGGAGGATATCTTTACAGGAATTTTGCCACAGGCTGGAAGTATGCTTTAATTTTGTTCAGGTCGGGAACTGAGCTCCATCCATCCCAATGCCTCCACAGATCGGCACAAAGCCATTACCCCAGCACGATGCTTCGGTTGGTTCAGTGAGGGCAGTTTACAATACCGAGGGTCAAGTCTAGTAAATATTTATCTAGTTTTTACAGAACAGCCATTCCAAAGTAAAACATACTGTGCAAAAATACAGAGATGAAGAGTAACTATCAAATGAGGAGCAAGTATATATTCTCTACAATACCTATTTGAAGAACACTATTGCAAATTTATCAGTGGGGTGATGCCATAAGAGCCCTGCTTCGCCATGCTTCAGTGGCCTAGAAGTATGGTGGCACGGTTCGCAATTTTGGCAACGTTATAAACATGCTTTAAAGATTGTTTGATAGTAAATTGATTAAAAGCAAATCACTGGCCCAAGTTTCAAGTAACAGGAATCCACAACCACTTTCACTCCACTCTATTGTTTTTGAATCTGCTCCTGCATTGCAGCATTTTGTATTTCAGACCAGATACAGAATGTTTTTGAATAATTCATGTCCCTGTGCAGAATATTTTGTCATTGTATTTTTCCTTAAAATAATACAAAAATAACCTAGAAGTGGAAGGGCAGATGTTCATCTGTCTATGTAAGCACTAGCATGGCTCTAAGTTTTTTCTTGCAAACAGTTAAGTATCTTGTGCTTATTACCAAAGGCAATTAAAGTTACAGCTACATCCAAGAAAGATTCAGAGCTGCCTGACTGCCTACCAGAAATAGTGTGCTTGTACTAGTAGAATAATCCATATATCAAATATATATTTTCTATGAATTCTTTTTCAGACAACTAGGCCTAGTTTTATGTTAAAACTATTATAAAGTATATCTAGGCACAATAACTCACATTAAAAATACAGAGGACAAAAAAAGGTGATACTTATAAGAACAAAGGTAGATTTGCTGGAACTGACAATTTATTATATTTTAGGCTTAGACAATACAGTCGGTCCTGGTCAAATAAATAAGACATGCAACATCATGCAACAAACAGACAATGTCTTTTGATAGAGCAATTTAAAATAATTTTCACATATTTTCCAAGTATATTTTTCATAAATGCTTGTTATTTTTATAGAGGTAGATAGAGCTAACGCTCCTTCAAAGGTCACACTAGAGAATTGTAGAACTGCAGAAGGAAACAGAACTTCCAGACTAATTATATTTCCAAAATACCATTTGCATATTTTATCTACAGTCTGTTTATTATTATAATTAGAGAGCAGRCAACAATTTTGCTCAGAAAGAAAATTCTCTAAATAAAACCTCATATTCATTAAAGGTTGTAGCTTGTTAAATGTATGCATGCATTAAAGACACAGCAGAACACAATCTTTACTTCCCTGGACACTTTCTCTTACTTGTATTACTTTATTGGGGATATTTTGTACACTAACACCAGAGCAGTTCACAAATCAAAAGTTAAATACAAACTGTCCAAAAGATTCACTTGTTCTACTCCTGAAACAGTTGCCTCAGGGATTAMATTTATTAAGTTTACAGAACAGGTCTAGTATATGCCATGTCTTCACCYAGATCTTCCTACACACACATACTTATTCTTGCAAACAAATCTGAGGCAATTTTGAATAAATGCCTTTTGCCTTACTCAGGGATATGTCATAAAAGGTTGTTTCATGCCTTGCAACATGCTTACTTCCACACATTTGTTGGAGCCACCAAATTCTCCAGTTCCTGGAGTCTGTAACTTCTGGCCCCACCACTTCTCACGAGTCTTCCAAGCACTGGAAGCTGCTTGCTCCTTTACATCCTCTTTTCTGGCACCTAGCCCCTTCCCAGTCTCACTTAATGGTAACTAGATCCCAGTTAGCTATTCTCTTTCCTAGTAATATCATCTTTCAAACGTACTGGGGGTGTACTTCACATTGTGGCAAAACAATTACCAAAAACCTTTGAATGCCCAAAGATGATAAAGAATATCCATCTTTCTGTGACAATTAGCGCAGACTCCGATTGTGGGTGATTTGACAGGTCCCACTCCTCCCCACCCTACTCAGTACAACTGCAGCCAGCTCCCCCCATGCATTTCAGCAGTGGCCGTGAGAAGAGAGCAATAGCCGCCATTTGTTTAAGCACAAAAGGAGACTAACAAAGTTGTACTGCCTGTAATTGGAAAATCTGGAGTTATCTTCACAACGAAGTGCTCTCTCTGCACTTTTGTTCATCCTTCTCTCCAGGTATTTGTAATCTGAACATTTTTTATAAGTTAACAGATTTTTACAAGTGTCTGTACTAGCAGGTTTTCATGCCGGTATTCATACCTTCAAATGCTTCAGGAAACTGATGTCCTGACACTCCCTGACAGTCAAGCTACTCCAGGAAGGTTCTGCATCACATCTTCTATTTCTTCTGAAGTCAAGTAGCACAAACCCCCAATTACCTTGCCCCATCTAATGCCTATTTAGAATTCTCTTCCTCTACCTTGTAAAAGACAATCATGATTGACTTGTTTCCACTAATACTCAGAAGAACACATTAACTGTTCCCATGGAGGGTTGGATCTATAAGCTCTTATCCTAAATGTCCGGAAGACTGACACCATCAGCAGACTCCAGGTGGTTAATCCCTTCCATGTGCACTGTTTTCCAGAGATCATTTATGCCTCTACCCATCTGTCACGTCATGATCTTTCAGGCCTTCTCCAATCTGGTTTTATCCATCTGCTGAGCAGTCCAGCGTGGTGTTAAGAAACACCAGTTCCTGCCGTGTGCTAATGATGTTAACACAGCTATGCAGTTCACCACTGGCTGGGAGTTTTGACCTTGCATTGGCAGAATTCTTCTCGTATCCTATCATGACAGAATACTACATAGACCCCTTTTGAGACATTCGGGCAAGTCTCTCTCTGAAGTGCAGAGAGCCAGTAAAGACCCTCCTGTCAATCCTTCTATACCATTAAGATAATTCTTTGACAAAGAAATTGCTGCACTATTCTCCAAGCAAGTGTTATTTCATTAGCACTTTGAAACATCTGAAGAGAACTATTTAAAAGACTTTTATTCAACAGGCAATGAAAAGATCCCAGGAACCTGACAGACCTGCTCCTTTAAGCTTGTTCCATAAGTGTCTTTTCTTTGTCCCCCTTGGCAAGTATCTTGACTTTTTGGCAGGATCTGTTATACCTGCAACAGAACTTCTCGACTGAGATTCCCCCATCTTTATCATTCTTTTTCCTTGGCCAGGCAGAAAGTTGTTTCACAGCTAGATTTCCTAGYTGCCACCTTGCTTAACAGTATTGAGAGTAAATAACCTCAAGCCTTCCTAATCTCTCCTGGCCTTTCTTCAGCACCTCTTACTTCAGGCTGAGTGCCACGGGCTTGTGGCAAACTTTCTRTTTGCTCATCTCAGAAAAACTTTCACTACACTGTCGCTTGCTGGGCCTTGCGGTTCATACGTCTTTCAGAGTCATTTAATGTTACAGGGAACAAGTTTGTTACTGATGAGACATTCTGTCCTGGGTACTGAGATACTGCTCCAGTACTGAGRTACTGCATTATTTACCCAGACAGAGCCCATCATAGTCCTGTAGTGACATTTGAAGCCTTGCAGGTCTATTTGCTACTTAGTTTGTACTTTAATCTCATATTGCGGTGGGTGGAGGCACAGGAATCTCACCAAAATGTTGCAGTCATTTTCCTTGTTTCCCATGCCATATTACAACCTGCAAGCTGTATTCAGCACACATTTGTTGTCGTTCTCCAGTTACTCACTGACCATGCTGCTTCTACGGAAGAGGATGAAGCCCTTTTTTTCCATGCTGTGTATCATGGCTTGAGACAATAGTCCCCTGCTCTGATGCTCCCACCTTACGTGTTCACAGAACTTTTAGGAATTCTGCAGTGTCAAGCTGGTACTAAGCATATTTAGCTATCAGTCAGTTGATCAGGAGAAAGATTATGCTACAGATGTTGTTAAAAAGAACTTTGTGATTCACAAAAACTATGTTTCACCTATTTTCCAACATCATTGGCTGAGATGATGATTCACTGAATGTGTGGGGAAGAAAAAATTTTAAAATTCAATTGAGTTTTAGAACATTATTTTTTGAACAAATGCACAATTTTATTACCTAAAATAGTATAATGAGTGTTAGTGAAATAGAGGAAATGTAAATTGGCTGACTGGTTAGCATGATTTAAAATGTAAAGATTTGGAATATACCTAGCAGCCAATAACTGCCTGAATCTGTTAACAGAAATTAACAGAAGAGGAAATATAAAACCCTTTAAAATGTGATTAGTGTTTGCATATGGGAGGAAAAGTTTGCTATGGCTTGGTGTGTTTTATTCCCCTCTCACTTGATTCCTTAGCGTTAAATCCCTTTTCAATATGACAAAGGTACATCTGAAGACAATATGGTTTTATCCTGACACATGAATTTGAAATAAATTCCCAACAGAAAATTAAGACATTTGAAAAACTCAGACTAACATGTAGAATTTCAAGGGGACATAAAATTTTATTTCTGGGAGAAGCATATAATTAATTGTAACTTAGTATTACACAGAATACTATTTCCAGAGAAGCCTCATGAGTATTTGTTAGGTTTATAAAATACCATTTTTCCAACTACCTCCATTGTATCACAAACTCAAGGTCCAGTGTAACTTTTTCAATTTTAAAAGTAGAAATGTGGTGGGGAAAGACATGTCCTGATCGCAGGTGTGGACACAGGTGTAGCTGTTTTTCTCTTCTGCTCAAGGTTATGTCCACAAAGATAAGGGCACAAACTAATAATAGTACCAGTATAGCTGAGGGTCTGTGTTATATTCTAGGCAACCGGATTTGCTGATGGGGGGAAATAAAGAGGAGGTTGTGACCAACGGCTGGGTGGTACTTAAAGCTGAATGTCCTTAATGTGTTGATTTTGAAGTCATTGTTACCTGACTCTGACATCAAATAGCAGTGAAACCTGGAAAACTTTTGCTTGGCCATAGCTAGTTTCCTTGAAGCATGAGGTCCCACAGACCTGGAGTTTTGTATCTGGGAAGAGGCTGAGCCCTGACTATGGGCAAAATATTCTGTGAAAAAACTTAACATCGCCTTTCAGTTTCTGTTGCATTTTTCTGTAACTCATTTTGAAGGCAAACACAATTTTAATTAAATGGTATGAGTATTCAAGTAAGATGGTCAACATATCTGGTCAACATACATGTACTTTCCTGAACTGAAGGCAATATTTTTGGCGATAGTCTCCATTTAAAATCTTTTGAGGCAATAGAAGAGCAAACTAAAAGCAGTTTCAGGTTGTTGATTCTGGTCTAAAGACACATTACACCCAGTGTTGGATATACTTGAAGAACAATGTGTTTCATCCTTTTCTAAATAGAGATTTTATATCAATATGCTGTATTTCCTCAGTGGTACAATTTTTGCCTTAGGTTTTTACAGTGCACATATCTAACAAATATAAAGCCATCCTTTCTAGTGGGAACCAGACTGATGCTGTTAAAGTAATTATTTGCTGACTACAGTCATGACAGTCTGTTGAACGAACAACCTAGAGGTAAACTGGACTGTCAGCTACCACCAGCCACTTCAGACACAGTAACTCTACAGCCTTGTAGGGTCTTGGTATTGTGGGTTTACGGAACAGATTCACAGAGAAGACATTTCAAATTGTCAAGTTTAACTCAGGATGAAAGGCTATAATTGTTTAATAAATAAACAGTCATATTTTATTGGCATGCTCCCTCATTTTCTCTAATAGACTTAGAGAAAAGCAGTATAAGATATAGGTGACTTTGATAGCAGATTGACTACTATGAGCAGAGGCTGAGAAAGCTGGGACTGTTCAGCATGTGGAAGAGAAGGGTCGGGGGGGATCTTATCTGTGCGTATAAACACCTGATGGGAGGGAATGAAGAAGACAGAGCCAGGCTCTTCTCGGTGGTGCCCTGGGACAGGACGAGAAGCAACGGGCACAAGTTGAAATACAGRAAGTTCCACTTGAACGTAAGGAAACACGATTTCATTGTGAGTGTGGTCAAACACCCCAGCAGGTTGCCCCGGGAGGTGGTGGAGGCTCCGTCCTTGGAAACATTCAAAACCCAACTGACCATGTTCCTGCACAGCCTGGCTCTAGGCGGCCCTGCCTGAGCAGGGGGTTGGACCAGATGAGCTCCAGAGGTCCCGCCAACCTCAACCACTGTGACTAGGGAAAGACTAGGTGAGAAACTATTTCTTCCAAATAAGCACACCTGCAAAATATTTGTGATAAAACACAAGTTAAAGTACCTAACATAACAGATATGAAGTATTTCTAAATAGGTGGATATTAGTCAAACTTTTGAATCTAGTCGGATTTCTGTTAATTTCCTCATGTGAAACGTGGCGGGGCACAGCAGGAAGCCCCGGGCGGGGTGGAAGGCTGGGTGATTGCGGCCACTGCCGTTGGCACCGCAGCCTGGTGTAATTCTCCTCAGGAACCGCAGCCCCCCCTCGCCGCGCTGCCAGGTGTGCCGCTGCCGGCGGCGGGAAGGCGGCGCGGCCTGTGCGGGGAGGCCCCGCGTCGGAGGAGCGGCGGGCGGCCCTCGCCTTTCTCTGGGCAGGTTGTGCGCGGCGGACGGCGGCAGGCTCGGGCGGCCCCTCCTGCTGCCGCCCCCGGCCCAAGGAGGTGTCTCCCCGCCGCTGCTCCGCCTTCCCCGCGCATCCTTCCCCCGCGCCGGTGCCAGGCCGGGGCTCTCCTCCCCTCGCCGCCTTCCGCGGGGGGAGGCGGCGCACCCCGCATTCTCCGGAGGGGAGCGGGCGCGGCGCTGCCCCCCGCCTGCCCCGGCGCACGGGGACGCGGCGSGGCTGGGAGGAGGAAGCGGCGCCCTCCCCTTCCCTCCCCGTGCCTCCCTCCCTCCCGGTGCTGGCGGCGGCTCCTCCTCCCGCGTGTGACCCGCTGCCGCATGTGAGCGGGGAGGAGGGACGGCGCCGCGCGGGCCCCAGTGTGGCGAAGGCAGCGGCGGCAGGAGGAGGAGAGGGAGCCTCATCGCTGGGCCCCGCCGGCGCCCCCCATGCCCGTGTGGTGCTGCCGATGCTCCTTCGCCGGTCACTTCAGGTGAGGCGGCGGGGAGAGCGGCCGGTGGGTCAGGGCGGCTGCCCGCCGCCCCCTCCCCGGCGCGGGAGCCGGGGGAGCGGGACGAGGGGGCCGGGCGGGGTGGTGCCGTGGAAGACGGGGACACCGGCGGGCGGGGAGCGGAGCCGCGGCCGCCGCCCCGCTGCTGCGGCCTCCGCGGGGCTGCTGCGTGGCGCCGGGCGGCCGCGGCGCTCTCCGGCCCCGCACGCCCTCCGCGCTGCACTCCTCGCTGGATGGATGCGCCGGCGGCGGAGGCGCTTGGCGGGCGAAGCGCGGGGCGGCGGTGCGGGGTGCGGTGCGGTGCGGGGCGGCGGGGGCGCCCGGGGAGGCGCGCTGTGACCTTGGGCGACGCTGGAGCGCAGCCGGGGCTGGGAGGAACTCGGCGCCTGCTGATGCTCGGTTTCGCTTCGGCGTTCGTAGCGCAGCCCCGTCGGGGATCCCGGTCCTGGTGAGCATCGCTTTTTTCGGTTGCTTAAAAAACCCCAGCGGTGTGACGGTGTTAAATTTGTTTCCCAAAGTCTGAGCTTGAGACCAAATTTAAATTCCTTTTATATAACGAGCTTTCTGTTAACCGCCCACTACAGTCAGTTTACTTAATTTTTTGCTAAAAGCATGTAGGGAATTCTAGGATCTTGCAAAACTGCTACCTGAAAAAGGCACCTCTTATTTTAATAACTTAGAGTAAACTAAGACAGTCATTGTGAAAGAATTATTCTTTTTTTTTTTTAAGGGAGAAATACGTTTATGTATATGCTGTGTCTTTCCTCTTAATGGGTTTTTCACATCAAACAAAAATAAAAGTAATTGACTAAAAAGCAAAAAAAAATTATGAACAGTTGTACAATCTAGCTGTTTGACAGAATGTAATTCTCAAGGTTATTTGTTRTGACCAGCATAAGGTAAACTAAGCGCTAGCCTTGGAACTGACTCATCTTTTTGCCCACTTGCATCTCGGCAGGACTAGAGCCATAGATATTTTTATCAAATCCCCACCACTGCAAAGCTGTCTACCATGAGTTTTTATCAATATAAAAACTTCTGGTACTTGATGGCTTTCACTGTTGTTCAAAGGTTAGGAAGATGGTGGTCTTAGTGGCCCCTAATTTAAGATCTTACTGAGTTCTGGTATGATGTTCTTGCAAAGGAAGTATGTGCTCCTGACAACAGCCCTTCATCTGCCTCGTGTGCACAATAGCTGAGAAACTGCGCCTTGTATGCAGACGTTGCTGTGCAAAATTAGAATCTGCACTATACCAGGTGGGTAGTTTGTGATACACTACCTAAGCTGCACAGAAGTGACATTTTTATTGTTAGAGATKCTTTTGTAGCCTACAGCACTGTGCATATATCCCATAAGAGAGGTTTTGAAATGTTTCTTTTGGTTTTTATCTTCCATCTAGCACAGCAAGTATATTAAAACCATGCTGGAACATACATGCTCTCTTTAAGCCTGTCTTTTGCAAAGCATAGTGTAGTATTGCCTTAATTAACTTTGAACAAAGGCTGGAAAATAATATAGTCTACCTGTGCTTACCTAAAAGCGGAGCTGAAAAAAGCAGTATGATAATTAGATATCCTCTATCTGCCTTCTATTTTTCTTTATCTGACTCACGCTGTTTGTATCTTATGTGTCTCCAAGATCACGAAGAGCTTATGTGCAGCTGTAATCAAACAGTAAGAGCATAATTTGCAAACTTTTTTTGTTGTAGTGCAGGAAATACAGACATAAAGTACTTGCTTTCTGAAATAAATATAACCTTAGAATAGCTCCCTACCCTTTTTAACAAGGAAATAACCATCAGAGCGCTACATTACACAGTGCGCCTGTTTTGTTACTACCGTACAGCTCTGCCTCTAGTGTTACTTTAGACTTTCTCATTGAGGAAAGGCTTTTGAAATACATAGCAGAACCCTCAGTGTTGTGGGAGTTGAGGCGGTGCGTAATGTACGTGGCTTCTTGAAGGCCGTGGGAATGGGATCAGTGTCTTACACTTTTGGTCCCTTGTAGAAAATAATTTCTGAAATACTAGAATAGCTTTAAGATATGCAGATTCTTAGGAAACAAATAAGAGTACTTTTATTTATTAAGTTAATTATTAAAACTGTGTTTGTAAAGAGAAAATGTTTATTATTAATTAAAACGTTGTTAAGTCTTTATTTTAAAGACTTAATAAAATAACTGCCAATAACAGACTATTTTTAATTTGCCACTGCCTTTCTAGCTAAACATGTAGTGCATGCTTCTTCAATGACCTGGAAAGGCTTCGGAAAGGGCTCCTAAATAATTAAGCAGCAAACAATATAAAAGAACTCTTTGTAGTCTAGAAGCACATTAGTCTAGAAGTGAAGAGTTACGAGAGGAACCTAAGTGGATGTTGCAGAGAAAGAACTGAGAAATCTAGGAAAATGAGTCGGGGTGAAAGCAGTCTGCTGCGCAGTAGCTGACCTGACTGCATGGCAATTCCTTTTATAAAGAGTTTTCTTTTAACAGTGGTAAAATAGGCTGTGTCTAGGGCTTACAGGGATCACGCTTTTCTCCATCTTCAGACTGCTGCCAGCTTTAACCAGCCTTACTTCTACCCAGACAGAAATTTGTTGAGGCAAAGTCGCCTGCGCTGCTCAGTAGGTAGGAAGGGATGCAAACAACTGCTGTTGTACCTTAGCTGCTCCTTCAGCCTTTGGCTGGCCTTAATGTTGTTAATTGGTTAGGCAGTGTGTATCTCTCCTCTTTTGATAAGGATAATGAGGAATGAGTTCTGCTGTGGGGGATCAAAATAGTGCTTGTTGGTTATACTTTGGCTTTGTATAAACTGAAATTAGAAATCTGCATCTCTGCAGAGCCATCTGTGCCTTTTTGTTATCCTTCTGTAGACTTTCTAGGAGAAAGTGGACTTTTTAAAAATCGTCTGTTAAAAAAGCTGTGCTGAAGAGCAAAATTTTGTAGATTGGATGAAGGATGTCTGTTTTGGTCTCGGTTTTGCCAATTCCATAGSTCTTAAACTAAAGCATTAAAAGCAACTTTGTTATTGAAGAGACTGTTCTGATAACAGTTCAACTGTTTCATTTTCTTTTTCTCCCATCTGTCCTTCTTAATTAGAAGTTACAGCGGCCCTGAAACGGAAGGACAGCTTTTGAATTCCTTYGTCCAGTATTTTGGTGACAGCCTTGGGAGGAAGGTTAAAAGGATGCCTTTAATTGAAGAAACTGTTCTGCCTGGGGACTCCCTCCTTACTCTGCCTGTAGTAATAATAGGTGAGTGTTTTCACTTTTTTAAGATTCTCTGTCACTGCCATTGCCTTTATAGACCTGCTGCATGAAGTCATTTATCATTAAATAACTAACGCTTAGCATCCTTACAGTGAAGATGTTTATTAGAGTAATACAGCTGTTATGATTAATAACAGTACCATAAAATTATGTTAAGGGACTTGCTATTGCAGTATGTTTGAATTCAAATTGTGCTTTGACAAAATTATTTGGCAGGAGATACGTGAGTCTTAACACAAGAACTGTTTTGATTCTAGCATTGATCGCATAGGGTTTGATTAATGTGATACATCTACTTCAGGTCACACGGAGGTTGTTGATGGTGCACTGGTAGAAATTTGTGGGGTCAGATGGAACAGTGAAAAGCATAATGTAAAATGTGTGCTGCGTGTTGGTTAGATGCTAACCTCTCATTAATTGCCTCTTTCTTTGTTGCATCCATCACTAATGTCTGAATATTGTCCCATCTTTTCCAACATGAATCCAAGTCATTTCAACCAATTTAAAACGATAAATTGTAGTCTTGATTAAATAGTTAAASGTTTGTATTTGCAAAATCTTGCTGAATGACAGGAGAGCAGGGGGAGCAGGCTCCTTAGGCACACAGCTTAGTTGAGAGTGCCAGGATGATTTGTATTGGGCCAAGGTTTTTCAGCAACAGCTGGTCCACAGCTCCTTACTGCCATGACTTGATGAGGGATAAAGAAAAGACCTGGAGTAAAGGAGGTTTTCAGTAATCTAGTCCAAAGCTGTTGGGCCTACAGCAAACCAACAGCTTTAATTGTACCTACAAACAAGCAGAGATTCCAGAGAATGGTGTTTCAATGTAATGTGCTCCCAGTAAATCTCCACAACTTTGAAAGATTGGTGTTTGTACACTGCCTGTTTTCAAAGCTCTCTACCTGATAGCTTAAAATAGTGCTCCTGTAATACACTTACGTGGATGTGACAGACGTGAATCACTTGCTCAGTTCTGCACCATAGTTGAAGAGCAACAGTTTCCTGGCATTTCGTCAACCTTAGTATAGGTTTGCCATATGGTTAATGATTCAGTTTTCACTGTTTAGTTTTGCAAATATGCATTATGCAAATACCTGTGCTCAATCCTTATTTTGTCTAGAACGCCTTTCTATGAGCTGACACCAAACACAGCTGCCTTGACTATTTCTCCTTGAAAAAAAAATACGTTGCCCAAATGCTTTTTCACAGATACATTTGAGACACTTCACAAGCTGATCTTCTCCATTGGCAGCCTATTATCACTAATTCATTGGCCTTAGAAGGGATCTAAAATGATTTAATAATGTAGTAGAAGAATATAAAAATAGTTGTCGTCCCCCCATATATGCACGCACACACACACTGGTTTAATCTTCTCTGTGTGATTCCTATATACTGAAGTTAAACATTCTTTTCGCTTCCTAGTGCCATCTTCTTCTCATTGCACTATTTTATTAATCAGAAAGAAAAAGATGGCACATGTGTAAGCAGTTAACTTAATGATGAAACAATAACTTACATTGCCCTTTCTTTAACTTCACCATCCCCTTTTTCCCCTGTATGTTGCCCAGTTTAAGATTTGATTCTAAGCTTGTGCTGCATATGGTACTGCAGTTCTGCATAGAGTACTAAGCTGCTGTGGTGTTATTAAGTAACTTCTGTGCTGTACCTGTCTTCTTCAAGAAATTGGGAGGAAATGGATACATTCCATTTGAATGAGTTGGGATTGAAGAATTTCATGCTGGAGCTCTAAGCCTTGAGGATTTTCTGTGCTAAACGCTTTCATCTTCTGCACTAGTTTTGATCATTACTGTGTAAACACAATGTTTTAAATTTTCATCCAAATAACAAGGCTGTTATGGTGTTTGAAGTTGATTATTTGCTTTAAATTTAGACACATAATGTAAAGATAATTGTACTGTAGTTTACTGTTGATCAGGAGAAGCTTCTGCCACTGTTCAATCAAAATATTAACTGCTGCTTAAATGAACAGGGCCATGGGGTTTTGGGATATATATATATTAGATTGTATATCTAAAGTTTGTTTAATAGTAATATCTCTCAGTTTCAACCAGAGCTGTTATTGGAGGCATTGTGTGTAAATAAAGAGCAAACTCCTCAGGTATAAATTTCTCATTTCAAAAAGATTCCTTCCCCCGCCCCCAAGGATTTTTTTTAGAAAATCACTGCAAGTCCAATTGCAGACCTTGCTGCTGAACCTTAATCTTGTGTGTTCTTGAGAGCATATTCACAAGGGAATTTCTTTCCCTTGGACTCAGTCTGCTCAAAGAATAGGAACTGGGTTTGGATGGGCTCTCTGGATGGTCCCAGGGGAGGGGCTAGGGAGCTCAGTGACAGTAATTCACCTTAACATAATCCCATCCTCAGTAATTTCCTTGGCCGTTGTCAGACTTTGTTTTGGCAACTTCTGCTATCCATTTGGTTCTTTTTAGTCTTACCCAGTAGGAATAATCTTTAGCATGGCATCCTTGGATATGGCACACATTTTTCTCTTTCCATCATGGACTAGCTTCTTTTACAGCCCAGTAGGAAAAAAAACCTAGCTACACACTTGTAAAAAGAAACAAATTTTTTTTTACTATGCACAAGATACAATTCTAAAAATAGTTAAGAATTTACTCAGTCACAGGAATGCTTGTGAACTATAGGTATGATTAGAGTGTTTTCACAGCTTCGTGCGATTTTGTTATGGATGGTTTCAATGTATTGCTAAGGTTCTCTCTCACATCCATGTCCAACATGGCCAGTGGGTGACTGGAAGGGCTTGCACCGGCTTAAGCTTTAAATTAATTCCGGGACTGAAGCGTACCTGCCTATCTTGTGCTGGTCTGTTTGTGGGAGGGTAGAACAGTGTGAGAGTAAAGAAGAGCATTTTCACAGTCTGAAAGATTCCTTACAGTCTTTTTTGTAAATGGAAAAATAAGAATGCAAGTGGTTTGGGAAATAATATAGGCAGGATCACCAATATTGAAACTTTTTGTTACAGACACTTGGTTTAACTGTCTTGGAGATCCCAATGATGGAAATCTATGGCTTTCCTAGACAGTCTTTTTCCGGCGCTTTATGGTCCTTACAGTACACAGGCACTCTAATGCCTTTATTTTTGCCTCCACATTCTGGTGCAAAACCCAGATTGTTTGGTAAAAGCCTTTAAGGGACTCATTTTGCAGTCTCACATACTTGTTCATGTTCTAGGCCTTTGGAGAGAACGTGCTGATTGAAGATTTTTTACAACGTAGCAGTCTCAGCCTTTGAAGAGCTCATCTGTAGTGAGCCTACATGATTTTCTTGTAGCTCATGGCTGTGATCGGTCTACACACTCAGCATTGTAATAAAGTATGGGATATAATGCTACTGGGGACTGGAGTGATGAGTGTAGCTTGGTGGAGGAGGAAGAAGAGATCTGATGTATGAAGAGACTGGGAATGAACAGGGTCTCAGCAAACTGATGGGGGGATTTAGGGACTGGGAAATCAGAAAAGGGAGAAGACGGAGGCATTGGGGAAGTGGGATTGGAAACAGGTGATGGAAATACTGTGTGCAAAGGTGATGGGGAACAGGAAACGACAGGTAAACTCTTGAGATCAAGAGTTGAAAYGGTAGGAAGAGCTAACATCCTAACAAAGAGTGCTATATAAAAACATGAATGAATTAGTAGCTTCATGTTCAGTCCAGAATTTGAACAGTGTGTGGCAAAAACCATGTGTGGCATTCTAGATGGAAAACAAAGACAAAATACTGAATAGTGCCTCATTAGGAGAACGCTGCTCTTCCTTCAGTTAATGAGGAAGAGGAGCTATAGATATAACAGTACATAGACACATGTTTAAATTCTGTGTCATAGCGCATACTTTTCTGACTTTAGCTTTCCCTAGCTTTTGATATCTGACTTTGCAACATGAGCATTACTTCTGTATTTGCATGTTATGAATATGGTCCCCTACTTTGTTTGATCCTAGTCAAACAAACAGAAGTAACTACCTTATGGTAACATTTTGGTCCCATCCATTTCACACCTTTAATAACAATTTGAAAATAAGTTAGTCTACTAAAATTGCAATARTGCTCATAAATGAATTATAAAATGTTACAAAAAGTTTATAGAAGGATGTTTGAATTGATACTATTGCTGAACGATGAATATGGTCTTATATGAGTTTCTTGTGCTTTACGACTTATCTACTGTATCTGTCTTCACTCAGCTTTTACGTTGCTGTTGTGCTGTGTCTGTAGCTTCTCAGCTGACTTGCATAGTCCTCAGCTTTTTGCTTGTCTCTTTTTCTTCATTTTTATTTCATGATCAGATCTGAAGAGCATATATTCTAGGTTGTCTTTCTGTTCTGTGTTTTACAGTACCCAGTGTAAGTAGGAACACGAAGTTGTAAGATGGCAATGATACTCAGATATCACTGTGATTGACAGGCAGACTAGATCTTATCCATTGGATCATTTTCACACAAGAATAGTGAATTTGACATACTCAGTTATGAAATTCCTTTATATGCATTTTATTTCATGGTGTAAACAGTCATTCATTTCTTGTTACCTGAAAAACGTTTTGCTTAGTTTATTTGGAGGAAGTTCCTATGGTAGGTTTTATTTTACTGCAAAGTTTATAAACTGCTTTGAATCAGGACAGTGTCACATTATATTTTGTTGCTGCTTATTTAGTAACTTAAAAACTTTCAGGTTTTGGCATTTTTACTAAAGCACTAACTTCTTTCTTTAATAGGAAATGGACCTTCAGGAATTTGTCTTTCTTACCTGCTCTCTGGATACAGGCCATATTTATCTCCTGAAGCTATACACCCGAACCCCATTCTACATACGAAATTAGAAGAAGCTCGACATCTTTCCATTGTTGATCAAGTAAGCTTTGAATCATCATAGAATCATAGAATGGTTTGGGTTGGAAGGGACCTTAAAGATTGTCTAGTTCCAACCTCCCCGCCACGGGTAGGGACATCTTCCACTAGACCAGGCTGCTCAAAGCCCCATCCAGCCTGGCCTTGGTTGCCATCTTGTCTAGCTTTTTTCCTACTGCAAGCTGGATTATGAAACAGTAGGCTTGCTTTAATGATCCTGTTTAAAATGCTTTTGCAACTTACATAAGTAGTGCCATAGACAAAAAAAGACTTAATATTCTCACCCCACAAAGAATTAGACCACAGTAAAGCTCAGTAACTGTGTGGCCTCAAACAACTAGCTTTATCTCTTGGCCTCTGTTTTTCCTACCTGTAAAATAAAGAGCAGTATATACCTTCTTCAGTGGCTTGTATCAAATTATATATAGGGCACTTCAGATGAAAAGCAATGCATTTTAAGAACTGCTTATCCAAAAAAAATGATGCAGATTGCATTGTGAAGAACCAGCCCACTTACCTAACGGTATTTCTAATGCATTAATAAGTTATTGTGTTAYTCTGTTAATTTAAATAGAATCAACTCATGACCATTAGATCCAGTCCTGGGGCGTGTGGTGGTTTTTGTGGTTCTTGAGGGCTTTTTGTTTGTGAAATCTGCCCTTTATTGTGTTCTTTGTACTTGCCAAAAGTGTCTAAAGCACCACTTGCTCAGGGAGTAGCTGATGCAGAAATTCCAGCTTTCATGTCCTAGGACGTTTGGGCACTATCATAAAAGAACACATGCCGCTAACATACTTCAAGTGGAAATCTTCCTAAATAGCACAATTCTCATTAAGACTTCATTTTTTAGTAACATTAGGAATGTATATCCTCTATAAACACAACCTGTTTTTCTTTTCTGAACAGTGTGCATCCTTCGGTGTTTGTGTTGCACTCACGTTGCTTTTGTGCTGTATGTTATCCTCGTATACATCTAATCTCTCTATCTCATTTGATTAGTTAAATCTTCTCCATTATTTTTCTCCCCATTTGTCCACTTGTTTGCCGTGTTATCATTGTTTTCTACTCACTTCACTATACTCCTGATGGATTACTCACAATACTATCACTAACTGTATTGCCTGTGTGACTAATTTATTTGAAATACAAACATGCATATGTGTTTGTAGTGGGGAAGCAGGGGTTGTTTGCATGTAATGTTGACCTCAAGTCTCAAAGTTTATTATTTTGGCAGGAGAATAAGTTGCCAAAGCTTTTGGCTACAGATGTTTCATGTATTTCATCCTCCGCTGACCCCCTGAGATTTTCCCAATTTAGGAAGCTAAACAGTCCTGTCTTTGTAGCAAAAATTGGCCTTATGACCAATTCTTTCTTCAGATCTCTATTCTGTCTTCAAATATTTGCCATTGCATCACAAAGTTTTTAGAACATGGCTGGTTAATAGATGTTGAAATGTGAACATTCTAAAAAGTTCTAGAAATTGTTCTCAACATTAACTGCTTTGTAAAATAAGCCTAGTTTTAATTCATTTTTAAAAATTGTACTTACAATACCTCCATTATTTCAAAATATAATAAAGTTAGAGGTGGAACTACCTAAGAGCTGTCAAAGGAGCTTTTTCTACTCAATCTTTAAAACTTAATGTTTTTAGATTCCAGTTTTGCTTTGTCAAAATGTGGCTTCTAGAAATATTAACAATTCTTCGTTAAAAGCAGTCCGCTATCTATAAATATAAATGTTACTAAGTTGCTCTGATCTCTGAATATTTGTCCCTCTATTTCTTTTTCTACAATGAATTTCAAATACTGACCTGCCCCAGTATTACTGTGTTATTAACATGTAATTTTTAAATGAGTGAAATGAGTGAATTATTCAGAGTTACCTAAGAACTGAATSATGGCAGTTATTTCTGAAAAGTGTTGTGTTTGAATCTCTACATTAAATACTTATCTCCACTTAAAATGCAACTTGAATTGAAACTAGTTGTCTTTTCTTTTTAAATTCAACTTCTGTATATTGGAACAGCCTGATGAACAGTAAAAGTTGCATGAACACATCAAACTTTCTTTCATACCTTAGGATCTGGAGTACTTGTCTGAAGGCCTCGAAGGACGCTCTTCAAACCCAGTTGCAGTGCTTTTTGATACACTGCTTCATCCTGATGCTGACTTTGGGTATGACTACCCACCGGTTTTGCATTGGAAACTAGAACAACATAATTATATTCCCCATATAGTGCTTGGTAAAGGACCACCTGGTGGGGCTTGGCATGTGAGTAAAAATTTCGTATCGCTTCCAGGGTAACTTGATAATTTTGTGGTTTAGGAGTTTTCTTACTATCTAAGGTTGTTTTAGATAGTAATGGCAATTGCAGTTTCAACTGATCAGTTACCAAAGCCCAAATACGTTAGAATGATGCAAAATGAAGGAAAAAGTTGTCCTTAATTTGAGGATTTGTGACCATGACCGCTGTCTTACGTGGTTTTTATTAGTTTTAATGCAATGAATTATAATGAAGAGTATTTTCTATTACTTTTTTCTCCTGTCTTTGCATTGTTTCCAGATGGTTTTTATACAAAATCTTAAATCTTAATGTTCATATCCTGTTGGTTTCAGACTTTTTTCTTGCTTTGTATTTTAAATAACTTGCTTTTAGTTTCCCTTTCACTTGTTTTCTCTCCACCTTCTGCTTTATTAGATGATGTAGTTGCTCCTTAAAGTAGTATCTAACTGTAACACAAAAAGTAGTTCATCAACACTTCATGTAATGTCCTGGTATTATGTTATGTTCTGGTATTTTATTGCTCTAAAGGAGTACAATGAGAAGACCTTCACTGTGTTTTACATAAATGTATCCATTTGAAATGTATCTGGTCATGCATCTTGTTTTTTTCTCCATAGTCTATGGAAGGCTCTATGCTAACAATCAGTTTTGGAGACTGGATGGAATTGCCTGGCCTCACCTTTAAGGAGTGGGCAGCTAGCAAACGCAGGTAAAGATACTGCATAATGTATTCGGGAAATGTAGTTGCTGTAAGAATCCAGAAAACATTATTTTAAGAACTGGAGAACATTCAAACTTCATTGTTCACRGGAGGGCTTCTTGTTTTGTTTATTAAATTGCCTGATGGCACTGGAAATGATTCTGCTGTGTGTACCCTGATGGAAAAAAGCAGACAATGGTTGCTCAGAGTAATTGCTTTGGGTGTATCGAAGCATACATACCAGCAGTGGTGTGTTTTAGCAGCATTTCACAAAGAAGCACTTTTGATCAGAGTTGAGGTAAGATTGTGGGAGGAATTTAAAATCTATGGAAGTATTGGAAGTTCCTCTTTCAACATGGATGCAGTTTAAGTTGCTGTGCACACTAGCTTTCTTGTAATTCAGGAAGCTGTATATTTCAGTATTTGCTTTTACAGGCAAAGCTGCAGCATCTGAAACATTGCTATCTATGAGTTTTAATTTTAAGAGCATAATTCAGTATTTCCCTATGTTATTTTCTAGTAGTAAGTTTCTTGGAAAAATTTTGGAGAAGAAAAATCACTGTCTTGTACAGGCTCATTGTTTTTACTTCATTATATAATTAGTTCACAAAGGTCTGTGTCAGATGAACTTAGGAATGCTCTACATCATAAGCTTTTTCTAAAATTTTAATTTTCCTGACTTTGTTCTAGCAAAATTAAAGGAAGTTGTTCTTCTACCACGTATGGCAAAAGAAGGAATTATTTGGGCATATGTCTTTAAGGACAGACTGTTACTCATTTCAAGACAACACTTATAGTGAAGAAACTGTACCTTTGTTCTTTAATCGCTTTCTTAGATAACCACAGTAATCTTGCCTCCTTATTAACTGAAATCCCATAAGCTGCTTATTATCTGAAGCTAATTTGTTTATATTATAGTTTTCAACAATACTAAAACCAGAAATGCTGACCTGTTATACTACAATTAAACAAACATATTTAAAAGTATTGATGATAATGAAAACTTGTAGTCATGTAAAATAGTTTCCTAAGTTTCCTTGTAACAGGTGTCACACTGTTGCATTATCCTCTTCAATAAATATCTCATCAGGATTTTCAGAGTAGTAACCTGAACATTTAAAAGTACATATGCTATTATCTTGTTAATCTATGAGTAGTCCGATTCCTTGTAAATATGCTTTTAAGTGTAATTCAGTGGCAATCTGATGTTCACTACTGTTTCCTTTGCCTTATTCCTAGAGCTTACTTCTAAAAAAGCAGCAAAATTCATGCACCTGTTCAAAATAACGACATTTTCAGCTTATTTTTTTATAAAGTAGAAGGCAATAAACATGAGAAAATCATAGATGTAATATCAGGATTGCAGTGGAAAAATGTTTTGTATTGGACACTTGGACATCATAATCCTATTTATTTAGTTGCATTAAGGTTCTGCGTCATACTTGCTTTGTTCATTCCTGTGATAGGGAACTATTTAATTTGATATTTACTGAAACTACCTATACCCAAGGGAGAGACCTTTTGCAAAGTATAATGAAGAATGCTTCACTCAAGTAATATAGCGAACCTAGAGTTTTGAAATAAGCACTTAACAATTACTATGAAGTTTAATTACTTATATCCTAAGTAAGTGTATTCTCACCGAGTACAAGTTTAGCCAGTATTGTATTGTTCACAGTCGTGATGCTAAACTGGCTTTGTAAAACACTTCCATACAGACCTACTGTGATACTGCAGAGTTTCGTTATGCTTAATTTGTTAATCACCATGGCACTTTACATTGTAAAGATTTACAACTATTAAAAAGAAAAAAGCTTGTCTTGTATATCAGAAATCAAGAGAACAAATAAATTGAATGTATTTAAAGATACTGAACCCAGTGTCAGTTACACTGAGCAGATTCAGTCCTCTTAAATTTGACTATCATGTGGTATGTCATATATGATATTCAAATTACTGATAAGGTCTAAATATTAACTGGAACCATTCAATTTTGTTTCAGAAATATAAAGAGTGATCGAGTACTGCCAGAGGAAATAGCTTGTTATTATAAACACTATGTTAAAATCATGGGCCTCCAAAAGAATTTCAGAGACAACGTTTACATAACATCAGTATCCAGGCTTTACCGAGGAAAGGATGATGAAGGTAGAAGTCAACTAAATGAAAATATTTCAACACAGCATTTGGAAATGGAAGATGGACAGAAATCACTGATTAAGAGAAACTGGGAAGTCAGAGGTTATCAGCGAGCAACAGATGGTTCTCATGTGCCCTTCTGCCTCTTTGCTGAGAACGTGGCTCTTGCCACAGGAACCTTTGATTCTCCTGGACGACTACAAGTTGAAGGAGAAGACTTTCCTTTTGTGCTTCATTCCATGTCTGACTTCGGAGCTGCTATCAGCAAAGGAAAGTTACGTGGGAAGGCAGACCCTGTGTTAATTGTGGGTGCTGGACTTACAGCAGCTGATGCAGTACTGTGTGCCCACAACAACAACATCCCAGTAATCCATGTGTTTCGTAGAAGAGTTACCGATACAAGTCTAATTTTCAAACAGTTACCTAAAAAGCTTTACCCTGAATATCATAAGGTCTATCATATGATGTGTACTCAGTCACATACTGTGGACTCTAATCTACGTTCTGCTTACACTAGTTTCCCTGAACACAATGTACTTTCCTTCAAGCCTGAAATGAAATGTGTTCTTCAGAGTGCCTCCGGACTGAAGAAAATTTTGAAGTTTTCTGTAGCCTTAGTTCTGATAGGTTCTCACCCAAATCTTTTCTTTCTAAAGGACCAAGGGCATAGCATAGGTCATCACCCTAATCAGCCCATCACATGCAAGGGGAATCCTATAGAGATTGATCCATACACTTATGAATGCACTAAAGAAGCTAACCTCTTTGCTTTAGGTCCTCTGGTGGGAGACAACTTTGTACGGTTTTTAAAAGGAGGTGCATTGGGCATTGCACGATGCTTGGCAATAAGACAAAAGAAGAAACATGAATTGATTGAAAGTGGGGATGGAGGAGGTGATGGGGTACCATAAATGAGACATTAGAAACTTTCACATACAGGATTACAGACGTAGTCTAACAGAACACTCACTGACAGCGAAAGTTGATAGCAGTCACATTTCTGTTGTATACAAGTAACCTGCGCTTGTATTGCTTGGTAAAGGATGCTGATACTACAATATTTCACCTTTTCAAAATAGAAAAAAATTGATCATGCTATTACAACTGATCTCTACTCAACTGGAATTACTTCCAGATAAACAGAAAATGAGACTAACTTACATTGACCTGCCTGTCATCTCTTGCTCAGCTAGAAGAGCAGACTTCCTCTGGGAAAAGCAATGCTTACCAGAGTGGCTTTACATTTTAGTGTCAAATGTGACAAAATATTTTTACTGTGAAATTAAAATAACTTCTAAAAGCAGAAAGCTTGCYTAGTACAAAGTGATTCTTGGTCCCAAAGCAAGTTTGGAGCCTTCTGTTTGAAACAAGGATTTTATTTGTTTGCCATAGTAATACAGTAATACTTGGAATGAGCCCTTAGTAAAATGGTTTTTACTATAAGAAGGATTTCTGTAAGCAAGTATTCCTCAACAGTTATAAATTACCCTATTTGATAATTGCAATAAAAGAATAAGCATTCCCATTTAATCTTTAACGCATGATTTGACACAATCCATTAATGTTTTTTCACACTATGCCTAGAGTTGGGTGAGTGCAGAAAGACTAACATGAGATGTTCCCCTACAGTGATGTGTACATTCTGAGAACACACATTAACATAAACAATAAAGTACTGATACAAGTGCTCTTATTACAGTGTCAATATAATGTGACTATCTAGTGTACTACTGAAAAATTAAGTACTTGAGAAAACTTAAGGGTTTTTTGCTTCCTAGCCCAGGAAGACTGAATGGGAACACTTGACTGATGAAGGTGGGTGATAGATATTCTCATCTCCCATTTGACCAAGTATTAGTTATTTCTCTTTTTTCTGGAGCAGCACGTAACACTAGAACTATTTTAGCCTGCAGTTTTTGAAATTGAAAAAGGCTTATATCTCACAGCCAGCTAAAAAATAAACAAACCAAACCCAAAACAAACATGCTGTAGTTCCTATAAATCTTAAAGCTTGTTATGAAAGACAAAGACTTAACTTGTACCTACCTCTGAATTGAAGTTTCACCTTTCTGCTCCATAACATAAAACCTAGATTTCATTTGCTGGGTTTTAGAGTAGTTAAGTTTACCTAAACACACTCATGGGTTATTCACCATAGTGAGGTAAGCAACAGCTAGGTAGAAAACTTATCTTCCAGAACTCTCAATAGACCAAGTGCTTGGTTTTAACCAAACATTTTAATTCTGGTCCAATGTGGTGGAATAGGTGTTATTTAATTTAATTTTTTGTTTGGGGCTTTTTTGTGTTGAAGAGAGTCATGTTAGTTTAAGGTATTGTATTTGCATGATTAAAATCTCCATATTAGAACTTGAGCAGACTTTAAAAAGGAAATTAGGCTTAGAGTTTGTGAAACTGCTAGTGCTTGCTGGTTTCCCAGCTATCTAACTTTCGTAAGTTGTAGATACCTATATGCAATAAATGCCTGTTTTCTGTGCCTACTGAATTATGGAGTTCTGTGGCTACTGCAGGCCTTTATGCATCTGAGTAAGTTACTCAGACTTTGGACACAGAAGTTGAAAAGGTAAGGTATGCAAGGATTAAAATTATAGTATTTTCGATGAAAGTCCAAAGTAATTTATGAAATGATGCTACTACTAGTAATAAATTTTAGTTTAGAGCCAACTTAATTGCATAAAAAGAAACACAAATGAGGTGAAACTTATATTAATTTCTGCATTGCCTACATGGTTGGATTTAGCCATGCATTGTCAATACTAGTTAAGATACTTTTTTATACTTATATCTGAGGTGGTTTTAATTATGCTAAATTCTAGGCTTATTTTCTTCATAATTGAATTGAGATTCTATAATTTGCCTTCTTTGGCAGAAACTCTCTATATATAGATCTATCCTAAATCTGTGATACCTAATATTTTCAGCTGAGAATCAGTGTTATATGTGCTGAATACTTGATTATAGAACTTTACTGCAGTTAATATATTGGGAATACATCTGTGCTGTGATTACATGCCTTCAGTTTTGTGTCAATGTAAGTACAACATATCATGGCATGTTACTGCATTTTCATTTGTCACGTGGAACAGTTAAAATGCCAACAAAACAAAGCAATTTACTTAAACAGTTACTTGCAAAAAGGGGAGAAAAGCTTCAAACAGGCAGATCTCTGGCCTCAGCTGCCACAGCCACTTACTGGCTGACTGTGTTGTAGTGACAAATCTGTAGCAGAGATTTTTTGTCCTGTTACTACACAGGTATCTTTCACTGCAGTATTACAGCACCGTGAGGTTTAACTGCTTTTTTCTTTTATCAATCTTGCCAGAGAATTTTTCTGAGTGGTCATGTTTATTAAGCCATTATAAAAATACTTTTTTCAACCAAAGATTTACTAAAAAATCATCCTGTTTCTTCTAGGAATTGCTAGTTTTAAAGCTGTAGCTGGACTTTCTCGGTTTTGGGTTTCTGATTTTGAGAGAAATTTCTGTTTCTTTCCTCTTTGGTATTTTAAGAGTATAAGAGATGTAAAAAATCAAGCTTTGCCTTAGGATAGTTTTACCTGAAGCATTATATCATACTTACTGCATTTATTATGGATTAGATGTTGGCACTGAATAGTTGTCTTTTGGGGAAATACTTTGTTTCTCAGATTTAAAAAAAAAAAAAACCTTTTCCAATTTTCTGAATGTTATAATATTTCCCTGAAGGGAAACTGCTTCTTTCAGCTCTTCTTTCAGTGAGAAAGATAAGCTTTTAAACATCATGGATTTAAAAAGGATGCTTACTACTTAAGCTTTATTACTAAAATACAGACAGGAAGAATATAATTTTTAGCTAAAGGAATTTAATTTGGATTTATAGAATTTGTAAAGGTGTGTTACCCCATACTGTGTATTTTCTAATAGGCTAATGGGAAAATGCCTCTTACATTTGGGTTTGGTTCTTGATGCTGAATGTGTCTCCTAGCTAAATTATTGCTAAGATTATTTTAAGTAGTTGAATTGGGACTGAGATTTGTTATAGTAGATTTCCCTAAAGATTTGCCTCATATGTGATTATTTAACAATAGGTGCTTGTTAATGAAGGCACCTGATGGGGCGGTAGGGAACAGCACAGCCTTTCTTTTGGTTTCCAGTAGATGATTGACTTCTGCTTAAAACATTTTTCACAAAAGAGTAAGGCTGTATTTACCCTGGTGAGTAAACGCAGAAATCCCTTCTGCAAGTAATCGAGAGAGAGTGGTGACTGTAACATTGGATTCTTCTGTCTCTTAGGAAAATGCATTGCCTTGGGCTAGCAACCCGGGCTTGCCAGTGAATGCATGGAAAGAGTATAGGTCCCAGAAACAGCACCTATACACTGAGTGAGGGACACCAAGGTGCATCCCACAGGTGTAGGTCCCTAGTCCTCAGCACTTGGGAAGTGTTGGGGTATACTGTATTTTCCTTCTGGCCTGGTGAGTGTAGGCACCTTTTTTTCTTAATGATTAATTTCATAGTGATGGTTGCATATTGAAAAATACTAATTTTGTAGAGGTAAGTGGCTGTAGCTTTCTCTCGCAGCTCAAGAACTGTGAAAAGAAGACTAGAGCCAGAAATCCGGAGTACTTACTCAAAGCTGGAGGACACTAAATTAAGACCCAAACTTTGAGGCAGGCCTACCTCCATATCCAGTTGAAAGGAAAAAAAGGCTATTTTTAGGCCAACTGCTCTTGAGAGAGAAAGGAAGGGTGTAAAATTTGTGAACTTCTCATGAGTCCTCACTGATAACAAGCGATGACCAGCGAGGAACAATGGGAGGAAAGCAGCAAAGAATCTGAGCAATATAAACTGCAAACCTATAGATGCTGAAGTGAGTCCTTGCAGCATTGATAGGCTGGTGGTCTCCCATCCTCTTGTGTCAAAGATCTGCATAGTGTAACTGTAGAGCTCTGTGCTGGAGCTGTTATGTTAGTCTAACGTGTTGCCATATATTTTTAATTGGATATTAACTGAAGTCACACTGAAGTGCAACACATACGTATGAACTAGAAGCAATTGTGTTTGCTCCAGAAGCTGTAGGACTGGATCAGTAAGGTGGTGTGCCAAGAGGTGAGACTTCGTTGCTCTGGTACTATATTTTCTACTTCTGAGAAAGCAAGCAGGTATTTTCATGTAATAGTGGAATCCGTGCTGTAACAGTGCTAGCTCCCAAACATTTCTAAACAGCAAGAGGTAGCACACTTATGCCTTAAAGGCAGCTGATTATTCAATTTTATTATCCATATAGTAATGATTTCATTTTGAAGAAGTTATGGAACAAAAAATCCTAAAAGGTTTATACTGTTACATTTTAATTTAGATAAYATTTTAGAACCTTACAATTACTATGTTCTGTCATCATTTGGATTATTTCTTGAGGTGAGAGCAAGATGGGAACACAGTACCTCAACTGATGTGAGAGCTTTTTGGACATTTACTTCCCCGTTTTCCCCTTGCCCAACCTGAAAGAAAAGTCATGCTTTGTTTGAAATAACCATAATACCTGATTCTATTTAGCAGGAACAATGGAAACTGAACATTCTTTGACAGAGAAGGGAAGGCTTTGGTGACATTAGGGGTACAAATTTGAAGCTAGGATATTGAATTACAAACAGTTCTTTTTTTCTGAAAAAGACTATTTTGGGGAATATGGTACACTTAAGGTGTTTGAGTTTAGCTAATTTTTGAAGCTTGAATTACACAAAGTGTGAGGTCAAGGGTGAATTTGGTGTAAAGATTACGGGGAAAAAAAGTGTTACAGTATAATTCAGTAATTACAGTGAAGCTAAGGACTGTTTTAAGGATGGTTTTGTCTTTGCAGACGCTATGGAACATTTCAGCTTAAACAAAGCCTGAACTTGAGTTCACATTACACCTGTCTGCATGCTACCTGATTTTCTAACAATGATAATTTTGTACTTATAGGGTATATTAAGCCAACTTTTATAACCTAGTGGTCATCAGTAGTCATCAAAACCAGGAAAAAAATATACTTCATGTTCTTAGCTCTCCTATCCTTTTGAAACGACTTGTTCTGGAGACTAAGTTAACCTAATCTGCACTTTCCTCCTCCATCTCTTTATTCTGAGTTCACTGGCAATGTGCAAGTATCAGCCTACGTTGCCTACAGTGGATGCTTCAATAAACTAAAATTCAGCTTCATGTTCCTGGACACCCTCTGTAGACTTACATGCCAGCATAAAGAAAATGAACAACTAGGTTTGTTATGTATTCACAAAATACTATGGAATCCTGGCATTTTTAGGGTCTTTTTTAACTAGGTATATAAAGAAAAAATAGTTGTCCACAAATCTAAAGCTAGAGACAAGGTGATCGGAGAGACTTGATACAGTTCCAGGGAGTACTCTGAGGAGAGGGAAATGGTTCATTTTTCATCAGTTTGGATTCTAGGACCAGCTTCTATGTGAACACTGAGTTACTGCTGTTCAAGAACTCATCCTGCTACCTTACATCTACCTGGCACAATTTGGAAAGTCAGTGCTCTGATCTTGCCCATTTCTCTGCTAGGTCCGGTGTGCTGGTTTTGGAATTCCAGTTCTAAATGACAGAAAGGCTTATATTCATCTACCTATATTTTTGCTCACACACACGATATGCCTGGACTTAGAGGTACTATGTAAATGTCATTTCCATTTGTTGTGCCTCAGTATTTCTGCTTTTGCTGGAGTATGCTTGGGTCATACCCTTTTTTTCAGATGAGCAACGTAAACATGTATAGAACATCTGCTGTCAGCTGAAATATATTCTCCCCCTGAGCTGCAAGCAACTTGTGAGCAAAACCTCAGCTTTGATTAGATGATAAACCTACCTGAGGCTTGCATGCTAAGCTTGTTTTATCTTCATGTGTGAAAACCGATGACAGATGGAAGGCTAAAGAAGTAATATTAAAACAGTTTCACCTAGAAGCCAATTATTTTGGTTTGGAGAAATGGGGAACTCTTGAGTCAGAGGAAAAAAAACAAACTATGAGGAGGAAGAGGCATTCAGAGAACTGTAGTGTCCAGGAAGAGGGAAAAGGTGTTGGTTTGCATGGATCTGGTGCTGTAGCCAATGCTTGAGAGAGATTCTGATAGTCCAAGCTAGGGCAGAGTGGTATGGGCAGAGTGCTAAAGCAAATGGCAGGGAAAGTTGCTAGTTAGGGAGATCTGGTTTTGTCTAGTATTTTTATAACTATCTCACCGGAATGTGGTGATGGTGGTTATCAAAACACTGTAAGAGGAAGAGTGAGGAATAATGGTAAGGAAGACAGTTCAGGTTTTGCCATGTTTGGCTTAAGTTCGAAGGAGATACCAGAACAACCAGAACACAATCGGAAGTAGCTAATTTGTGAATCAAACACCAGACATGGCCAAATGTGACTGCGGATAGATTCAAGAAATGGAACAGAGCAAGAGAAGGGCTAGTTGCGGGGGGGAAGACAGGATAAGAATCAGGACTGAGAAAACACCTGTACAAAACAAACCGGTAATAGGAGTCTATAGCAGAGACTTCAGCTGGTGATCAGTTATGAACTGACGTTTGATGGTAAACACATGGAATAGAGCCTCTTGGACACGTCAGGAATGGAGGTAATGAAGGGGGCTTAGCACTCTGGAGGAAGTTGATGGGGAGGTCAGTGGAGGGAAGAAACTGAAGCTGACTCTAAACACACTTTCAGAATGTAGGAACTGATGCAATGACACAGGAGAGGCCAGTCCTGCTGCACCAGCCCCCCATTCTGGGAGAAAATGGGGAGTAAGGGTAGGAGAAAAAGGAGCAGATAGAAAGTCACAGATGTGAATGGACAGAAATAGAAAACAAACTTCAACAGTGAGAATATTGTGGTAGTCCTGCCAAAAAAGGCAGTGGCTTTTACAACTGATGTAGGAAAGATGGGAAGTCGGCCAAAACTGGTGTGAGTTAAACTGAAAATTAAGCATGTTGTTCCTGCAGGGATGCAGTACCCGTCTTCTATTTTAGTGGTGCATGAAGTAATTCAATCATCTGCTTTAAACTGTGCTCAGCTAAGCTGCTGAATGCAAGACTGTATTTTAAAAGCCTTGCTAATAAAAAGTATATTTAGTTTATGTATTGTGTGCATCTCCTTCCTGTGAGCAGTGTGAACAAAAATAATGCGTGCTATAAAAAAACAATCCTAACAAACCCTCAAACAAACTTTGTTACACAGAAAAATGCAAGAAACAAGATGTGAATTTTCTGCTTAGATTTATTTTTAGGTGAAGAGCAGCATTTTGCCAAAAAGGTGGGTATGCTTGCAGATTGTGGTTTGCGGCAGATGAGAGAAACCTTAGATGTCACGTCTGAGTTACTGAACTTTTTTAACCTTCTAAAGAAAATCAACACCACACAATTCTCTCAGAAAACTGGTGAACTGGATGTTGAAACCACAGGGCGTGAGCCCCACAGAATGAAAACGGAGCATGCAGCTATAGTTCTGAACTGCAGAAGTTAATTGCCCTTGCTTGTGCTCACAGCTTTTGCTTTACCTGTAAAACTCTCTTTATCTCAACCCGTAAGTTTTCCCACTTTTACCCTTCCGATTTTCTTTCCCCCATCCTGCGGAGGGGGAGCAAGTGAGCAGCTGCATGGGGCTTAGCTGCCTACTGGGATTAGGCCACAACAGCATGTTTTATAAAAGAAAGGAAACATCAGGTCAAGTTAATGTCATAGTTCCAGGGGTAAGGCAAATACTGATGTAATTTATTGGATGTTCAGGCTCCCAAGACTTGGATCATGTAATCACGTCCTTTATCATCTACCTCAGAAACTTCAGTAACAGAAGGCCTGTGAGAGACTGAAAGAGTTAATGTGAAGTTGATGCCTCAAACATTGCTGTAAATGGGTCCTGCATAGCAGTGATAAGGTRCAAATGAGGAGCCGGATAGCAGGAGAGGCAGAGCGRGTTAACAGGACAGGCAGGGCGGATAACAGGACAGGCAGGGTGTGCCGAAGGGTGCGCAGCTCCCTGTTCTGCCCAAACTGGACATGTCACCATTATACAGCAAAAACTCATAGAGAGTTTATCTGAGGAAGGGGCTCACGACCACCTGAAAACCACCGGGAGACCTCTTGCGACCACACCTCACTACAACAGCGCCTGCGCGATAAAATTCTAGAAACTGCGTGGCTGATGCAACCGAGGGGTAGGGGACAACTATAAAAGGACACCGGCCCAAGGAGCCGGCGCGTGCCCGCCACCGGAGGATTGCTGCGCCCGTCATCGTTGTCATCGCGGGATCCAAGGGTGGTGATATCTCTCTATCTCTCTCTCTCCCTCTCTCTCTTTCCCTTTCTTTCATTTTCTTCTTCTAAACGCTTTTATGGAACCCACATTGCCTATCACTACGCTTTTGAAGTTTGGGTTTTTATTGTAACGCTTTCCCAGTTCAGCTTGTTTCTGCCTTAGATAAAAATACTTAAACCGATCGTTTGGTGTCGTTTCACCTTAATCTAGCCCGAGGGAATTTCGAAACCTTTACGACCCCCTGGTCCGATCAGGCCGGGTCGTGACAAGGCCCAAACCAGTAAGTCAACAAGCATGTTTCCTCTAATGTCTGGAGCTGAAAATCATGAAAAAATTACGCTAAGGTGAAAGAAAAGTTTCAGTATTATGAATAGGATTTGGAATTACAATTCAAGCCATAGGTAAGGAGTAGATGTTTAGATGTCTAAGCTTCTCTTTTAATGCAAGCATAACTTCATGTTGAAATAGCAAAAGGCTCAGGTTCACTAATCTACAGGCTTCTCATCAACCAGATAACTGAACTAGAAACTAAACTATCACCTATTAGGCACCCTCAAGTTGGACCCAGAACAGGAACATACACTAGGTGTATCTTTAGCCACATGCTGATCCTAACTTGCTTTTTTCTCAGCACTACTGTGGAAATCCCCACAATGCCCTCCTCTCTTGAGAGCACACAACTGCCCATGAAAGACTGCAAAGAAATCTGAAGATGATGTTGGAAGTGTTGATACAGAGAAAACAACTCAAATGACCTATAAAGAAATCTCCAAGTATTTGTCTGTGGGTGCTCCCCCAGTCACTTAGTGGGTGAGTCCATCAGTCCTAGGACACTAAGTAACTAAAAAAAAGTATCATCAAAGCTGCTAAATTCAGCTGTCTGGAGAATTGGATTTGAAGAGTCCTAAGTCATAAATGTGAATAGAAGAGTGGTCTCAGATGTGCTCAGTTGATATTGCTTGAACCTAGTAGACTGCAGTCTGAGCAGCAAAGGACTTAGCCTTTACTTTCTTGTAGAAGGTCCCCTGTACATTGTATCTTTCGAGAATTTCTAACGTGAAATGACAAGTTCTGTTTTTTACAACTGTAAACACAACCTTTCTGAAGGATCTTGTCCATCGATATTCTGCTACCCAAGCTCCTTGCTTGAATTTAGAACAAGCAAAAAGGTCATCCTCAACAGTCTACAAGACCTGTCCCATTGGACCAGTAGGTCTTCAACAGGAAAACACAGAGTTTCTCATTGTAGCCATAGAAAAATTCACCTGAGGGTGCAACAAACAGCAGTCAGTACCTCTCCTCCAGGAAATATTTCAACTGCTGAACAGCCTTTTTAAAGGTATTTGGTGGACAAGATTTGATGTGCCCTGATGCAAGTTACAATACCAAAACACTCATGGCTATTGCTGAACCCAGAGGTACTGGTCTTGCACTTTGTGTACCACTCCAGACAGCCCTGACCAAGTGATCAAGAAGATGCCAAAACAGACCAGAGGAGAGACTGGTTTTGGAAGACCAAATATTTTCTGAGACCATGCAACCATGTTGACTTCAGCATATTCAGAGAAATTGTCCGAGCAGCCAGGGATCCAGGGATCAGGTTAGGAAAACTAAAGCCCTGAGAATTCAATCTGGTCAGGGACATCAAGGGCAACAAGAAAAGCTTCTATAGGAATGTCGGGGATAAAAGGAAGACTAGAGAAAATACGTGCCCTCTCCGGAAGGAAACAGGAGACGTGGTTATCCAGGATATGGAGAAGGCTGAGTTACTCAATGACTTTTTTGCCCCAGTCTTCACCAGCAAGTGCTCAAGCTTCACCACCCATGYCACAGACTGGTGAATGAAGAGCTGCCCACTGTAGGAGAAGATCAGGTTTGAGACCATCTAAGGAACCTGAAGGTGCACAAGTGCATGGGACCTGATGAGATCCATCCGCGGGTCCTGAGGGAACTGGCGGATGAAGTTGCTAAGCCACTATCCATCGTATTTGAGAAGTTGTGGCAGTCTGGTGAAGTTCCCACTGACTGGAAAAGGGGAAGCATAACCCTTTAAAAAGGGAAAAAAGGAAGACTCGGGGAACTACAGGCCGGTCAGTCTCACCTCTGTGGCTGGGAAGATCGTGGAACAGATCCTCCTAGAAGCTACACTAAGCCACATGGAGGACCGGGAGGTGATTCGAGACGGACAGCATGGCTTCACCAAGGGCAAGTCCTGCCTGACCAACCTAGTGGCTTTCTATGATGGAGTGACTACATCAGTGGACATGGGAAGGGCTACCAATGTAGTCTATCTGGACCCTCTGTTAGGCCTTTGACATGGTCCCCCACAACATCCTTCTTTAAATTGGAGAGATATGGATTTGATGGGTGGACTGTGCGATGGATGAGGAATTGGTTGGATGGACGCATCCAGAGGGTAGTGGTCAACGGCTCAATGTCCAGATGGAAATCGGTGATGAGTGGTGTCCCACAGGGGTCCGTACTGGGACTAGTACTATTTAATATCTTCATCAATGACATAGACAGTGGGATCAAGTGCACCCTCAGCAAGTTTGCAGACAACACCAAGCTGAGCGCTGCGGTTGACATGCCTGAGGGATGGGATGCCATCCAGAGGGACCTGGACAAGCTTGAGAAGTGGGCCCATGTGAACCTCATGAGGTTGAACAAGGCCAAGTGCAAGGTCCTGCACCTGGGTCGGGGCAATCCCCGGTATCAATACAGGCTGGGGGATGAAGGGATGGAGAGCAGCCCTGCCGAGAAGGACTTGGGGGTACTGGCAGGTGAAAAGCTGGACATGAGCCGACAATGTGCGCTCACAGCCCAAAAGGCCAACCGTATCCTGGGCTGCATCAAAAGAAGCATGGCCAGCAGGTCGAGGGAGGTGGTGAGACCCCAGCTGCAGTACTGCATCCAGTTCTGCAGTCCTCAGCACAAGACAGACATGGACCTGTTGGAGCAAGTCCAGAGGAGGGCCATGAAAATGATCACGGGGATGGAACGCCTCTCCTATGAAGAAAGCCTGAGAGAGTTGGCGTTATTCAGCCTGGAGAAGAGAAGGCTTCAGGGAGACCTTGTTGCATCAGTACTTAAAGGGGGCTTATAAGAAAGATGGCGGCAAACTTTTTAGCAGGGCCTGTTGCGACAGGACAAGGGGGAATGGTTTTAAACTAAAAGAGGGTAGATTTAGACTAGATGTAAGGAAGAAATTTTTGACAGTGAGGGTGGTGAAACACTGGAATGGGTTGCCCAGAGAGGTGGTAGATGCCTCACCCCTGGCAACATTCAAGGTCAGGTTGGATGGGGCTCTGAGCAACCTGATCTAGTTGAAGATGTCCTTGCTCATTGCAGGGGGCTTGGACTAGATGACCTTTAAAAGTCCCTTCAAACCCAAACTATTCTATGATTCTTTACCTGCTATCTTGATATACAYAGATCTCAGGATGTTGTTCTCCAAATCTGATAAACAACAGTGGCTTGAAACATCTTGCTTGCACATTCTGAGCTCTCGCCAGACGAAGTAGCTTTCTTACTGAGTACTTAAATTCAATTACATCAACCAAATTACTTCCTCCCATAAGGAAGGAGATCCTAGCATGCTGCCTCTTGAAAGAGGATGTGATGGAGCTACTGTCCATCTTCATCTGTATGTGATGGCTTGATACAGCTGACCAGAAAAACTGGAAGGCTTTTCTCACTGTACTTCCAGGGGAATCCTTCAAATTCCAAATTCTTAGATGAGCTCTCCCAACCCAAAAACGGTTAACCTATTTCGTAGCTTTCACTGTCAATATAGATGATGGAAGTATTTTCAAGGGCAGATTTTTTACACAGTGCTTGTAAGAAGTAAAGACATGGAAAACGGACATTATTTCCAATAGCAGGGGGATTCATTTGGCTTCTCTGCCACTCCCTGATCGGGAGCTTTCAAGTTTTTCTTTTTTTATTTACCAGGGAAACTCCCCCCATGTCCCAACCAGTTTTTATTTTTAAGTCTTATTTTTGTGGTGTTTCCCCCGCCTCACCCTCGACTTCTGGAAACTACCAAATGCGGTCTTCTCCCCCTCTAACTTGAGTCTCATTACAAATAAAAACCAATTACAGAATATAAGACATCATTATATCAGCATTTACACTTCTGAGGAATGTACAAGGTTACTTCTCATTTAATATTACAGGAAAGTACAGACTCTCATAATCTGATGGTTCTCATCATGCAGCTTCTGGGCTTTCCATATACTTCTTTTGTTCTTAAACAGCCATTTTCAAACACAGCTCCCTCCTATTTGCAAAGGAAAGGAAATATGCAGAAAAAGAAACTGTACTTGCCTCCCTCCCCCTTCCCAAGAAATCAAAATTAAAATGCTTGTTGCTACTGCAAAATTTTTTGGTATCTGAGTTTATAAGAGTGTTTCTAGTCTGTAGGCTGTTCAAACAAATATTGAAGATTTTATGACATAATAGGGAAAAAACCACTGAATTTTAAAATTTAAATATCTGTTTCAAATCTGCCATCACACAAAATTGGTTGCTGGCTACAAATAATTTGATGTCACCAACTTCAAAAAAAGGAAGAAGCTTGACCATATCAATACTTTTTGTTTACTCAGATACAAATTTAAAGTTTGGTCTAACTTATTTATGAAGTCTTTAAAAACTTCCGCCTCAAGAAAAAATTGACAATATACAAAAATCTAATTAACAAATCTAATTAACAAAGCCTTTCTGAAAAGAAAAAAGCCTGATGCTAACTTCCTTTTTTTTCCCAAAACAGTACTGACAAGCAAACATAGAAATTAACAGCCTAAAATGAAATCCTAAGCATCTATGGTATTTTACGGAGCATTATTCTGAAGCAAATAATGAGGTCTTGAAAACATGCAATCCGTAAGTACCAAGCAATGAAAGAAACGTTTTTTTTTCTTTAATAAAAGCAATACTTAAAAACAAGTCTTACAATAATAGATAGATCAAATAGTCATACGTAGGTATGTATTACACACCGTAACCAGCAAACCTAAGGAACAGAAAGCAGATTTTGCTAGAGAATCACTGTAAATTCAGGTCACTATTTATCTTCTCCTTTTCACATTAGGATCATATCTGCAACAAGAAAGAAAATTTGTCACAAATAAGTAAAACTTAATGATATTCAAAGTTAACAATGTGATGTAAATAGCTTTATTATATATTCATAACAGGGGATTGGTCAGTGTTCAGTCCTTTCCCTGACTGCACTTCTATAACTACAGTTGCTGCAATCTGACTGAAGGATGCATAAGCTAGAACCTGTGCATGAACTAGAAATAACCTTTAATAAAATTTTCACTGACTTCCTAGCTACTTAAAGTCTTTAGATCTGATGCATGAACAAGCTTCTCCAAGCCTTTAATAACCCAACGTTAAGTTCCTCACTAAAAAAACAAACAAACAAACAAACACCAAAGAAAAAAAAAAGGGGGGGAGGGGAAAGGTATACTGTATATTCACAGCAATGTAGCAATGTGCAACATTTGGCCACAACTCATTCAGACAAAACCCTTCTGCTGCTTCCTACTCCCACATGAAGCAGTTCCCAGCCTTGCGTTGCCTTCCCCTTTACATAGCTTCTCATTGATTTTCAGTAATTTATATGTACTTTCTGGACATATTAAATAGTTACCTGATTTACTGCAACATGCTTATAGTTTGCCTCTGCTTGACACTGCTATCCCTTGGACTTCTCTTTCTCTCCATTTGAGCTTCATCTCCCAAAATCCTGTGTCACTTCTTTGAAATTCTGATGTGTTTTGTATTCATGCATGAATAACTTATGGACACAACTGAATGGTCAGGCAGTTTTACTTCCACTAATTCTGTTCTCATTCATCAAGACTTTTTTTGCTTAGACAGGAAAATGTGACAACTTGTGAGCCAAATTACATCGCCACATAACTAGAAAGGTACTAGAAGTCACTGTTGTGGCTATACAACTCAGACTTCTGGAAAAAATGAAATGTATACCCTTCGACAGAAATGCTCTATTATTAACTGCTAATTAACAGCGCAAGCTGTTAATGCAGTAAGATTTTCTGAATGGCTCTTGCACATGTTGATATGTGGTATCATTTTTCTTAGATAGTGATTTGGACAAAAACATCCTTCTTCACCATACTCTCTTTTCTACCTAAATGCACAATTTTTGGCAATTAGGAAGTCAAACAGCAATTGCTTGTTTCTTCACATAAAAACTAAGGAAATAATGAAATCATTGCTAAAGAAAATGAGATCCTTATATTAAATCTCAAAGCATTTATTTGAATTTATTGCTATAACATTGTAACACATCAGTTCTAACATTTAAATATGTCCTGGACACCAAATCCTATTTTGTGGGGGTGGGAGAGGGGGGAAGGAGAGGGGAGAAAGATACGCAGATAGGAGAAGGGGATGATACCTGATGGAAACCTGCCATCAGGACACCAACAGCTTCAACCCTGTCTGTGACTGCCTATAGAGATACTGATACTGACAGTTATGAACATCTTTTTATGTGATCTCCCCCACCTCACCTCCAGCCACTTTCCATGTTAAATGAAGCCTGGATGATGTTTTCCAGACAGAAAGACATCAACCAACATTATCAGAGAAAGGAAACTGTACAATGCCTGTGGCCTGAAATGGAAAAAGGACTACAAAGATTCCACTACTGTGAGTGAATGCACAAGGAAACAAAAGACCTTGCTGGGAACAGGGAGTGAAGGATACAAAGGGCTATTACTGAACATAATCCATTTATCTGTAGATAGTGTGATACGCCTTCCCTTCCTCCTCTATCTCAGTATGTACTCAGCAGCAGTTGAGGGTACAGCTTTTCCTTCTAGCTCATCTTTACCTTGGAGTACTGCATGACTTTTTCTAACGGCATCTTCAAATGCAATTTTCATGGGAAATTGCAGCTGTTAACATTAGCATTATGCCAAGTAGTTTTACTCAGGATTAAGGACAAAATTAGAAGTAGGTTACAAACTGCTGAACATTAAATTGCGTGTTTTAATATTTTTGACTGTGGAAACTTCTGTGAGTACAACCATCCTAAATAAATTGGAGTTGAGGTAAAAACTTTTCTAAGCATGAATGCATGCAAATTATGTAAGTTTCCACTGCTTTGAAAGGCTAAAATTAATCAAGATATTTTGGACCAGTTAATATTCCAGCACAGCAATCAAGCTGCACCACGTTTTTATAAATGTCTCCATAATTGACATATATTTAAAGGCTGTACTGCAGACGTAAAAACTGCATAAAATGGCAAATTTGGCTTAGAACATCTTTTAATTAGAAAGTGGTTATAAATCATTAAATTAGGATTACAGTTGAAAGTAACTGGACAGGAAGTCAACTGAATAGGATGATTCTCTCTTTCAAAAGAGATTAGGAAAAGTGGTAGACAACTGAAGTGAGGGTTATTGAAGAAAACTGTTGAAACAGACTGTATTTTAGAGGCAAACATAATGAGTTATGGCAAAAAGCAATGGCAAACAGCCAAGGTGAACCTGGACCTACCAAAGAAATCTCTCAAACTCCTGTGACATAAGCACTGATTAAGACAATATTAATGACTCTGCTACACTGTCAGGAGCACAGAATGATCGGTGTAAAAATGCCTCCTCTCCTGTCTCAAAACTGGAAGGATGGTAAGGCATTCAGGGAGATTCTACAAGAAAAAAAAGGTAGGAGCTCCTTCATTGTGAATGGGTTTGAAAGCAGCTTGGTCTCAAATATAAGGGACAAAGAAGGGCCACACTGAAGGGTTTACTTAGGKTTTTTTTTATTTTTTGTTTTAAATACTGGGAATTATTACTTCAAAGATAGAAAAAAAAAAAGAAAGCAGTCCTGCCAAACACTTTTTCACAGAATTAGTATTCTGTTGCTTTAGCTCCCTCAAGTGACTCAACACAGGGAGAGACAAGTGCCATGGCTAGAATAAAAAAGTGCGAGACCCCATCACTTTTTCTTGGGAGTTTAGATGGCTGACTTAACTGTAAGATCAAAACACTTCATTAGGTTCTAGCAACCACTAATGGCAGAAAGCCTGACCCGGAATCTCTTCCAGCCTTCATGAACAATCAAGCTTGTGCATATGAGACAGGAAATAACAACAGTTTTGTTTGAGAATGTTCTTACTAAAAAATTGTAGCAAGTCTGAACTAAATTSAAAGTTTAAGGCATAAAAAAAATTTCAGATAAGTTGATGAGTCATTTGGGGTATATTCCATACATGGGAATACATGGAATTTTCAAAAGAATAGTCAAAGAAGTCTTTTACAAAATTGGAATTTGTCCAAAAAAAAAAAAAATGTGATGCAAATTGTGCACATTTTTAAGTACAAACATAAAACTCCTACCTAAAGAGATCATCAGCAAGCGATTCTTCTCTTGCATGTCGGTTCTGTTCCTGAGAAAGTAAGTTTATTCAGTATTTGATGATAAGGGTGAAGCTAATGAACAATACATAAGAACAATATATCTCTGCACTAACACAGTTTTTCCTGAAGAAATAAGTTTTCTCTAAGTACTCCATTCAGTGCATATTCACATTAGATAATATACTGCACTACTCAAGTTTGGCTACTGCTACCAATTAATGGAATGGATTAGTTTGTGCAAGATATCAATTTTGSTTAGAAACATGTTTTTTGGTTTTTAAGCATCATTATAGAAATAGGGACATTTTTATCTGATTATTGGTGTGTAAAGGGAATTTTAATTTGCATTATCTATACCCAAGGACCAAAAAAAAATAATAAAGGAGATAAAAAAAAAGTTGATGTAACAGGATCTCGATCAGACTGTGGAAACAGAATATGGCTCATCAGCAAGTATTTTTAAAGAAACTACTGGAAAATGAAAGTGCTAGAGAACAGCTATGATAAAATATAGTACTTTTTTAGAACTTTTACATACAAAGGTGAAGATTTTTATATTAGAAAAAATATTGAATTTATTCTTACTATATCTCTTCAGTCTACGGCAACAGAATTTTACTCAGGTATTTTCTGTTCTTTTCAAGAGTAGAATATCAATTGTACTGTATAACGATTTGAACACAGACTACCATACAGAAGTTCTTCCTAGTTCTCTGTCACATTTTTAGAAGTCACAAGTGTCCATAATGCTTCTTTTGATTATTAAAAAAAAAAAGATAATTCTTTTTTAGGTTATTGATTTTGTTTAAATCAGTTTTTCTGATTATATGAACGTTGCATGTAAAATAAATTCAAATAATCAGCAAAAAAATGAACCTTACCACTGACCTCTGAATTCCAGTAACTTTCCTCATGTGTATGTTTCTATGAGCATGCGTGGACAGCTAATTGGCTGAGGTTTTATTTGAAAAATAAAATTCTGAAGTATTTCAGAAATGACCAAAGGTTGGTATGACCACTTACATAGTCAAGTTTTTGTTTGCTCATCCTTGAGAAAGAATTCCTTACCTCCACTTCTTGCCTTAACCAGTCTTCTAGCTCTGAATTCTTTTTAGCATGGTGAGCAATCAAATCTGATCCTCCAATAATGTATGGAAGTTGTCCTGCCCCCGGATAAGCTACCTGTCAGACAATAAGTTCTTAYACCTACTATACAAGGCAAGCACACTGCAAGTAAAAGGTCTGTTTTAACAAATTCAGAAAGTCTATTCAGATATCACAGAAGAAAGTCAGTCATTCTTTCTTTGAATAACATTTATCAGGTCATATTTAAAAGAAATTGAAGTGAAAAAAGCATTTACAGAAAACTATTAACCCCCTCCTTTTACCAAAGGAAAAAAAAAAAAAGCTGACAAGTTACATATGCTAAATAAATCTGATAGTACATTAAATGGAGTTTGAAAACATTATAAACTGATTTTTACTGATAGATTCTATTTTATCATCAGAATGCATAAGAATCTATTACAAAACAGTGGAAAAGAAAATACTATCAGAAATTTAAAATGTTATCTAAAAAAGAGAGCATACTCCTGGAAAGCTGGAATTATGTGACTCACATTCTCTACATAATATTTTACTGAAATGCATTTCTAGTAATTTTATACCACATATATTTTTTTTTATTTTTAATATGAGCTGAAGTGGTATTTTTACATTGAACACTAAGAATCTTCTTGAAATTATCTTCAGGACCCAAGCAAGCAATCATCTTACTTTTGTAAGATACTAGATTTAGTTCTATTTAGAAACCCAAGACCTATTAGATAAAACGCAAGATTCTGAATCAGCATATGCTTTTACATGAGTCTTTGGAGAAGTCAAATTGCTAACTTTTGGAGGTACAACCGGAAGTTACAGGAGGCATCACTTCATGACTTATTCCAAATAACAGCTTGGAATAGAGAGTACAAGTATCTAAATAATCTAGCATGAGGTAAGCCTTTGTCAGCCTGGTACTACTTTAGTCAAGTAGCAAATTATTTGTTAACAGTATAATATGGTATTTAAATTGTTTCTTTCTGTAGCTACTATCAATTTAAAAAAAAATCTTTCATAACATATTTCTACAATCTTAAAGCAATACTTTAATATTTTTAAACAGTGCCATCTTGTGACCATTTCAAATACACACTAACCTTTTTGAACATTTTGAAATTTTTYTTTCCCCCGTAGCTGGTATTTCCAGTAAGCTGACTGTTCTGTCTTGGATGGCTGACAACCAACGATCTAAACTCAGTCAACAGAAGTCTGCTAGGAAGATTGCTGGAGTCATCTTGAAGTTTGTTGTGGTTCTTATGCAGGAAGAAAAAGGAAGGAGCACTTCAAGTGTATAAACACAGACATACAGCATATCTAACAGTATAAACTTTAGAGAAATAAATTATCATAAGCACAGCTGACGCAAAAGTTAGGATTACAAAAGGGTGAGGGTAAGCAGCAGCACTGCCAGAAGCCAAGAAGATGGATGTACTTCTCATCCTCCTTATATACTACCAATAGAGATGGGAGCTCAGTCAATTTATTTCTCTCATATTTACATCTTTTGAAAAGACAGGATCATTAAGAACTGCAGTAATAATAATGAAGTCAGTGTATCTCATTCCAGTAGAATTTTACTTCAAGATAAAACTTCAAGTAAAAAAAAAAATTTTTTTTACAATTTTTTTTAACAATTATGTCTCTCCTCCCTCCACCTTGCCTTTTACCTGAACTAATTTAATCAAGTATAATTACTCTAATGGAAACTCCAGCTAACTCCGAGGAAGACAGAGCTGAACATCTTCAGCTCAATTCTAGCCTACAGATTTACCATGTAGGCCAACTTTAGGGCTGTAAGATGGATCTGATCAATGAAGCAACTTTTTCTTGTACATGAGAGTGCTCATATAGTCAGCAAGTTTGCATGCACACTTTGCTGCTTGGGRCTAGACCTATGTGGACTAAAAAGGAAGTCTGGGTGCAGGACAAGTTCACAAGTAACTTTAAACAGCTCCAGCCCAGATGCAGTACAGTTGTTTTAAAGCAAAGTATAAACTAAAAGTCCCTTAATCTGAGCTGACCCTGCACTTTGATACACCTGCACAGCATTCCCTCTTCTTGGACTGTTTTCTGTACGTATGTGAAAGGTTTTATCCTGCCCCTTGTTGACTGGCTACACTCTCCTTTATCTCCTCAGAATCTTTCCATTTCAGTTCCATTTAGCCTCGCCTCCTTTTCCTCTGCCTCACTGCCATTCCCAGCAATTCTCCCCTCCTTAATTCATTCATCTCACCTATAACAAAGCTAGCACGGTATTTACTGTTAGTCAGTGTATGTTATATCTATTTTCTCAATGGTCTACCTCTTCCATTCTAGTTGTGATCTCCTTAGAGCAGACAAGGAGATTACGTTYTTGTCTGGTCTTTAAGCAGTAACCTAACAAAAATATCAGTACAAGTATTAACCGCATTGAAGGGTTAATACAATTACACTAGGTTTCTGTAGTTTAAGTATCTTAAGTATCCATTCAAATGCCATTRCAAAAGCATGCAGATGAGCTACAGTTCTCTGTCTTTTCACAGTCAATAAGTTGGACTGTACTATTCAAACTTACACGTGATTATTTTAAGGAGTATAATCTTCAGAAYCTCCTTTAATGCTCTGAGAAGCACTAGGAAAATGCATCAAAATTTTGCTTTCAAGAACACAGCATTTGTGGATCCTATTTCAAAGTTTGCTGTTCAAACTTAAAATGAACTRGTTTCTTACCAAGACTGGCGACTCTTGCTTGATCTCACTTTTCATTTCTGAAGTTAGAACTGATCCAAGTTCTTCTTCATTCTATTTGATTAAAAATTATTCAAAATGTAACACTGAAATTAAATGCAAATTTAATTACATAAAATTGTCTTCTGCTCTTTACAGTGGAATAAGCATTTTCAAATCAGTATAAATATTTAGACAGAAAAGAAACTACACTTACTTTTAAATTTGTATGATTTTATGTACACTATAACAATTGTTGGTTTTTTTCTATTAAAAAAATCACCATTATTTTGTCATATGTTCTTTTTCTTATACCAATAGCAAGTTTTGTCCACGTGTACAATCCTTAAAGTCCTGCCAGGTTCTAGAAAATACTGTAAAATATTTTAAATATAAAAAGCAGCATTTTCAATTTCATATATCAAGTGTACATGTGTGCAGAATGGAAATTGCATTACTACGATAGGAAAGTATTCTGCAGGTTGCTTTCCTCYCATAATTTAAAACCAGATTTGCCTTTCACAGATTATTTTCAGTGGTTGAAAAAAGTAAAATCAGCCTTATGGACCCTGTAGATTTTGAGTCAATTACACACATTCTCTGTCTTGTCAGATACACAAGCTGCATCTATACTTAAAGAAAATAGGTAACATAAATATGCCTGTGGAGCTTTATCATGAAATCTCCTTCCTATTCCACTGGAAATAAAATTTACATGAATAAAATAGGTTGTTATTAATTAAACTACTAGAAGACTTTTTGTCAGCAAAAATCTTTAAGTGCTCATCTGATAAAATAACATAGAACCATAGAATCATAGAATCATTAAGGTTGGAAAAGACCTTTAAGATCATCAAGTCCAACTGTCAACCCAACACCACCATGCCCACTAAACCATGGCCCGAAGTGCCACATCTACACATTTTTTCAACACCTCCAGTGATGGTGACTCCACCACTTCCCTGGGCAGCCTGTTCCAATGCTTGAATCATAGAATCATTAAGGTTGGAAAGGACCTCTAAGATCATCAAGTCCAACCGTCAACCCAACACCACCATGCCCACTAAATCATGTCCCGAAGCGCTACATCTCCAYGTCTTTTAAATACCTCCAGGGATGGTGACTCAACCACTTCCCTGGGCAGCCTGTTCCAATGCCTGACTACCATTTCAGTGAAGAAATTTTTCCTAATRTCCAATCTAAACCTCCCCTGGCGCAACTTGAGGCCATTTCCTCTTGTCCTATCGCTAGTTACTTGGGAGAAGAGACCAACACCTGCCTCTCTACAGCCTCCTTTCAGGTAGTTGTAGAGTGCGATAAGGTCTCCCCTCAGCCTCCT
>JASVER010000004.1:16158407-16289344 GCA_030449065.1 Oceanodroma leucorhoa | reverse complement strand
GGATTTGACTCCATTCACCACAACTCTCTGGGCTCGGCCATCCAGCCAGTTTTTTACCCAGCGAAGAGCACACCCGTCCAAGCCATGAGCAGCCAGTTTCTCCAGGAGAAASAGAATGCTGTTTGAGACAATGTCAAAGGCTTTACTGAAGTCCAGGTAGACCATATCCACAGCCTTCCCCTCATCCACTAGGTGGGTCACCTGGTCATAGCAGATCGGGTTGGTCAAGCAGGACCTGCCCTTCATGAACCYGTGCTGGCTGGGTCCGATCCCCTGGTTGTCCCACACCTGCCTCGTGAGCGCCCTCAAGATGAACCGCTCCATAACCTTCCCTGGCACTGAGGTCAGGCTGACAGGCCTGTAGTTCCCTGGATCCTCCCTCCGGCCCTTCTTGTAGATGGGTGTCACATTGTCAAGCCTCCAGTCGTCCGGGACCTCCCCCGTTAACCAGGACCGGTGATAAATGATGGAGAGTGGCTTGGCAAGCTCCTCCGCCAGCTCCCTCAGTACTCTCGGGTGGATCCCATCCGGCCCCATAGACTTGTGAGTGTCCAGGTGGCGTAGCAGGTCATTAACCTCTTCCTCTTGGATTATGGGGGGTTTATTCTGCTCTCTGTCCCTGTCTTCCAGCTCAGRGGGCTGAATACCCTGAGGATCACCAGTCTGACTACTAAAGACTGAGGCAAAGAAGGCATTGGGTACCTCAGCCTTTTCCTCATCCTTGGTGGCAATGTTCCCCCCAGCATCCAGTAGAGGATGGAGATTCTCCTTGGCTCTCTTTTTGTCATTAATATATTTGTAAAAACATTTTTTGTTGTCYCTTATGACTGTGGCTAGAATGAGTTCTAGCTGGGCTTTTGCCATTCTAATTTTCTCTCTGCATGACCTAACGAGATCCCTGTACTCTTCCTGAGTTGCCTGCCCCTTCTTCCAACAGTGGCAGACTCTCCTTTTTTCCCTGAGTCCCAGCAAAAGCTCCCTGCTCAGCCAGGCTGGCCATCTTCCCCGCCAGCTCTTCTTACGGCACATGGGGACAACCTGCTCCTGCGTCTTTAAGACTTCCTCCCTGAAGAACTTCCAGCCTTCCTGGACCCCTTTGCCCTTCAGGACYGCCTCCCAAGGGACTCTCTCAACCAGTGTCCTGAACAGGCCAAAGTCCGCCCTCCGGAAGTCCATGGTTGTGGTTTTCCTGACCCCACTCCTTACTTCAMCAAGAATCGAGAATTCTATCATGTCATGGTCGCTGAGCCCCAGACAGCCTCCGACCATGACCATCTCCCACCAGTCCTTCTCTGTTGGTAAACAGCAGGTCGTGCAAGGCACCTCCCCTGGTAGGCTCGCTTACCAGCTGCATCAGGAAGTTCTCTTCCACACACTCCAGGAACCTCCTAGACTGTTTCCTCTCTGCTGTGTTGTATTTCCAGCAGACATCGGGCAAGTTGAAGTCCCCCACGAGGACAAGGGCTAGCGATCGCGAGACTTCTGCCAGATGCTTGTAGAATGCTTCGTCTGCCTCTTCATCCTGGTTGGGTGGTCTGTAACAGACTCCCAGCAGGATATCTGCCTTGCTGGCCTTCCTCCTCATACTTACCCATAAGCACTCGATCCGATCAGCACAGTCGTCGAGCCCTGTACAATTGAAACGCTCCCTAACATACAGAGCCAACAACCTTTCAGTGAAGAAATTCTTCCTAATATCCAATCTAAGCCTCCCCTGGTGCAACTTGAAGCCATCTCCTCTTGTCCTATCACTAGTTACTTGGGAGAAGMGACCAACACCCACCTCTCTACAACCTCCTTTCACGTAGTTKTAGAGAACAATAAGGTCTCCCTGTCTCTCCTCAGCCTCCTTTTCTCCAGGCTAAACAACCSCAGTTCCCTCAGCCGCTCTTCATAAGACTTTCTCTCCAGACCCTTCAGCAGCTTCGTTGCCCTTCTCTSGACACACTCCAGCACCTCAATGTCCTTCTTGTAGTGAGGGGCCCAAGACTGAACACAGTTTAGTTTTATATAAGAATTTGTTTTCCTTCATGATCCTGACAAGAAGTTCAACTAGCCCAGYTTCCCAAGCCATAAAAAAAATTCAAAAGACTATTACAAGCAGCCATTTTAGTCTCTCAGTATGGTCAGACCTGATAGAAAGTACCTCCTCTCTGATAGTATAAGGAGCAAGAAACAAAGATTCTCTACAGTTATAAGACTTATTTGTCTTTTAAAACTTGCCTGTTACTAACACACACACAAAAAAAAAAGCATTATAATGAAGTTAAAAATTCGTACTTTGCCAGAAGCAACTCCAGTAAAGTATCAAGAGAAGAGTGTTAAGCTGGTCTGAGCTAAGGATGCACCGACAATTACTAATTCTCATCCGATCTCATCTGACTGGAACTGCAAATTCCAGTTACTCAATCATACATTCAAACTTTATTGTTACAGCATTTAAACACTGCCTACACTGTGTCAGAATTGACTGGAGAGTAAGCTTTAATATATATTTTTTTAAATAAACAAAAATTTTTCTCTCTTATTCCCCTCTGCATTGTAAATAGTCTACTTTGTTAGATCTCTCAACATTGTTTTCCTCTACAAACCTGCTTTTGKTTTTTTTCAATGAAGTGGCTGCTGTTAACTCAAAATCCATTGTTTTCTTCATTTCTCTTAGAAAATTGCCTTATTCCCAAAATCAGAGAAATAATCAAGAAAACTAATCACAAGCTGTGGGTTTTTTTGTTCTGTTTGTGTGTTGTTTTTTTAAGACAACATTAGTAATTTGARTTGCCTCACACAGGAGTTTTAATAATCTGTCACGCGACACCTAGAGATTCTGACTTGAAAGACGTAAGAGGTCAACTAAAGGTTTCCTAAGAAAATTCATTACATAAAGATAATATAATTGAGTATTGTTTTAGTATAAATATCAACATTATAATTAACACAACAACATACAATATGAGACGTTTTTCTTGGACCAGGGATATATTCTGCTGTTCTACCTACAGTACTTCAAAAAGAGAGGAAAAATTTCACAATACAAGCAGCTTTCAATTCACAAAGAAACAATGTCCTGAAGAATGAAAAAACATTTAGATAGGTGTAACACTGCAATGTTCACATGTAATAATACATCATTTCAATTTTTAGTTTAGAGTGATTTGAAACGTTTAAGCAAACAAACTTTACAAAGCCACCTTCTGTATGCAGGCAGCCTCATCCTTAAAGAAGCTATCTGCATCCTTCTAACGCAGTTGTAAATTTCAAGATTAGGCACATGAGAAGAATATAACTTACCAATATTTTATTCTCCTCTCTTTGCTTTACATTTACTTCTTGAATCTGGCTTCCTTTGGCTTCCAAACATCTTTTTTTTCGTATATTTCCTTGAGCTTTCTGGTCATGATCTGCCATTCGATCTTCCCAGTCTAGGTCTCTGCTTCCAAACACAATTTCTAGAGCTTCTGTATCTTCAGATAAATCATCTAACTCCTTTCTCTTCTCCCRTGCATGTTTTTCACTAGAAGTAATTTTAGTGTCCGTTTTATCACTTGCTAGTTTCCCACCTTCCCTCAAAAGCTTTATACCTGTGTCTTCTAATGCAAAATTTGGGTTTGGGTCCAGGATGTTATTTTCCTTTTGATGCTGTTCTGCTTCACTGTTCCACACTGATGAAGCTGTAGGTTCAGTGCACTTGGAAACAGGTGATGACCTTTTCTCCAATTTTGCTAGTTTGGGTACAGATGCTTCTTCTCCTTCTTCAGCTCTTTCCCTTAGCCAGAAAGTAATTACAAAAGAAAGAAATTACAAAAGCATTTTTAATATGACTAGCTGCATCTGCAACATAACAGCTTCTGGGGTTTTAGTGACTGCATTGTGAAATTTGAACGTTAAGTACCCTTGAGGAAAAAGCTTGCCATTGTAGGAAGCTGATCTAAAAATCATCTTTTGAAGTACGTTTTGAATTAAATGTACATCCCCTCAGTTAAAATTATTTTCCAGAAACAGTACCAACATAACAATAAGGGAAGTAATGTCAAGAACATTTCAACATACCTTTTTMTAGCTACCTGGAAGTAATTTGTAATTGAGTTAGATTGGTGACGTGAAGCGTGCTCACTAGGTTTACCAGCATCTGAAATTTTAGATGGTGAGACAGGATGACTTTGACTAAACCCAGACGTTCTGTTCACTCGAGAYATTGATGTTGCTGCATTTACATTGCCACTTGTGCTAGGGTTTTTCTTTACAGTGGTTATATCCTGGGAAGCCATTTTCCCTCTTCTGTCCATCTGGGGAGTATTCTCTATCTCCATACTATATTGGAGAGAAAAAATATTAAGTGAACACACAAGAAGTTACCACAGAGATACACTGTAGAATTCCACTTTTTAAAAAAGCTGTACCTGTTCCCTGAACATATAAACAATGTAGGTGTGCTAAAAACAAACTGTAAAATCCGCTATGACAAATATATCTTTATAACTGAGAAATGGCTTGAAAATTAATAGTTAAGACAGTCCAATCAGATATGCAGTATCTACATTTGTATCTGAGTCAGTCATAAGTCCTATGTGATGTTTCCTGTTATCTACCATTGAAAAGCAGAAATTATCTCACTGCAGACAAGTGACAGCAATTTAGTAAGCACCACTTCAAACACTGTATACCTTTGTCCATGGCAATGATACAGTTCCTCTGCCACAAAAGATTGCTTCATTTGCAAGTATTAGCTCAGAAACTATTTCCATGAATACTTTACCATGTCTGCTCTTCTATTTCTGTATCAGCTACATATACATCTGCAGCAGTCGGCATTATGGTTTCATCCACAGCCAAACTCTGAGAAATGGCTTGCCCTACAACAGCTGATGCAGGAGTACTTTTAGTTACAGCTGCAAGATCAACACAAGAGAAGAATTACAAGGTTAATATCAGATCTGTGATTCTTTGCATGTGTTATCACACATCGGTAACTGGTCAGGTGAGATTTTTGTAAAATGGTCTTAATGCAAATTTTAATCAAAAAATTAAGCAGATTTATTAATTTAAAAAAAATGAATGAAACAGTTCTAAAAGACCATATTCTGGGATTCAGTTTTAGTTAAATATTCCGCTAAACTAAGTCATGGAATTTTGCGTAAATAAAAATGAAGCATAATGAGAAATCATATATTAATATGGACATAATGTAATTAATAAATCATGCAATATATATTTTATGCAAAACTGTCAGAGCACAAAATTCCTTACATTTACTGCTTTATGATGATCTCTAATGTGTAATTATTATTATTTGGGATTATTTCTGTTAATACAGAACAAATATTTGCTATCAAAAAACCTTATAATAAGTGTCTTCTACAGCCAATTTCTCATAATCCCCACAGTCAGGGGATTGCCTTAAAACATCGTTTTACATTATTCCTGCATCTCACTGAGATTGAGAATATGACGACAGGATTATCCTTTCAGATAATCCCTTTTTTAGACTTTCATTCATTCATTTTTTCCYACCACTGTAACTTCTAGAGGAATAACCTATAGAGACACCTAGGTCTCCTCCTTGAGCAACTACATGTTATATATATTGCTATTCATTGTTCTGAGACAAGATCAGAGGAAGAAGTCTTGTTTACAATCCCTTCGATGTGCAACACATACGTGGAAGTTTTTTATAACTCCCAAACAACAGCATTTGTTCCCTCTTAGCAAAYAAACTGTAAACATAGCTACCTTTAAAAGCCTGATATAGAGTCCTTTTACACAGTTCAATTAGACAATTTAATTTTTATCCAATTACAACAATTCAGACTGGAAACAAGAATCAGCATTTCTGACTTATCCATGTCTGCAGGGTCAATATCTTTAAATTTAATCTGAGAATCAATTTATTTTATATTGTTTTCTAAACTAACTGAATAGACAACAGATCACATACAAGTTATTCACACAGGAATACGAGTCAACCAAAATATTTTTCAGAGCTCTGCCAGTACTGCATGTATATTTTTCTCTCTTCAAAATACATTTTTGAATAAGTAGTCTTCCTATATGTAACGACAAATCTATAGATATTTTGTTTGATTTTTTAAAAATTGTAGGATTTGCTATCCGATACAACACTTTGTAGAACAGAATAGAACCTAAAATTATACACGTAACTCTGACAATTTTATGGAAACAAAATATAGACTAACAATTTTGGAAGAAGCATGAAAAAAGAATTAGACAAACAAAAACTCCTTCTGTCTCTCAAACATTTTTATTAGTACTGCATGAGCAAACACAAGTTAAGTTTCTGAAGTCAAGACTTGGAATGTCCACCCCCAAATTATTACTTTAGCAAATGTGTCTCATTGTTTTTACTTGTTACGTCAAGATTATGTTTGATTTTGAACTGGGCTGGGGGGGCAGCTGAATTTCCCTAAAGCAAATTCCTTTTTGTGCAAAAAAAAAGCAAGCCTTTACAAATTAATTCCATTCTTATTCTCTCAATTTCTAACATTCACATTTTACTTCCTTATTACCCCAGTCTTTTTGTAAAAGATAGAACAGCATGGAATTCAAACTACCACATACATATTAATTCAGTGGCCACTAAAAATGTAAACTTCAGAAGATTGCTTTAAAGTACCCTTCCTTTAAAGATCAGTGTACTGTGTCTGCTTTTTATGCTGATTTCAGATCTGCTACTTTTTTATTTACATCTAAGAGTCATATAATTTTCATCGCAGTTTATTGCAAGACCATTAAAAAACAATTACCTCTTCAGACTTGTATACATTTTTCATACAATGTCATTCTATTTTAGTGGTCTTGCAAAACAAAACAAAAGAACTTGAACATTCGTCGTTGATGCCCTGTACAAAAAGAAATACTACCTCTTTAATGCTGTTAACTTATTACTACCCTACTTCCAATTACCTTTGTTACCAGGCTGCTTTTGAGGGTTGCAGTATGTTTCTGTAGACATGAAGATAACTGCCAATCCAATTTCTGCCTCGGGAATAGCCCTGAGATCCTTGCTGTTAATATACAAATAAAATAAAGACACAAAAAAATGYTTCTCAATACAGATTCAAAGATAAATAGGCTAATGGGCACAGATATGACAAAGTACAAAATGTTCCACTCCTCCTTTCAAAAAACATCAGTCTGCTCTACGATTTTTCACAACACAGTAAGTCAGCATAATTATCCATCATTATACCCACATCCCATACGTATGAACTTCCATGTTTGCTGCTGCTATAGCCACTGTCTAGTCCCAGTAATCTGGCCAATGCATCTCTCCCTGCCCGATTTCTGGGCATTTAACCAACTGTGCTCTACCTCTGATTCAAAAATGTGTGTGAATGGGAAAGTGACTTGAAAGATTTGAGCACTTCTTACAAGTCAGTCAGGCGCACACGCCCCTTTTCTGTACTACAGTCACAAGAAAAGCTTGAGTACAGTYTTCTCTATTTAACAGGAAAATTCAGAGGAACTAGGTTTAGGTATTAGGTTAAGGGTTGGGATTTTGTTTTCTTTCATTGTTTTAATAAAATAGCATCATGAAAATCCTAACATTATGAAAATATGCAGTCTGCCCTCTCAAACAAAAAAAACGACCATCAAAACAAAACCTGATTTTTATTAAACAGAAGCTGCTCTTCAGAAACATTGTATGCAAATAATTAGATGGCAATGAACCACATGACCTCAAGGTGCCATCTCACCTATTTTCCACTGAAYACATACATATATTTATTGAAAAATCATAGATGATCTATTTTCCATTCTTAGAATATATTCATTTTTAAGTTCTTTTAAACAGTAGAAGAAAAACCACTTGCTCTCTGTAAATTCAAAGCAGCTCCATGACAATGAAGTTTTGTAGAACTGGATTGTCCGAGGAGGAGGAAAAAGAAAAAACCCCACCAAATCCTCACAGAACTGCCAAGTCCTTTCTTTCCTGCTTCCAGAAATTTTAGCTACTACGCTAAATACTTAAAGCAATGAAGAAAATACCCTCTTCATAAGCATCGTATTGTTTAAATATGTATGCAAACACCATGACTAATTCTCTGCAGAAATTCTGAAATTACCATACCGCTGTACAAGAGAACAATGCTTCACCTTTGCAAGGCAGTCAGAATAGAATCAGTCCAGTTTCTCATGGAGTCAGATCCCAGGATCTGAGAGTTTGTCAACCCCACATCAACAACACAAACTTCAGGAGAAATCAGTAAAGATGTTTCTTTTCTACCCTCTGTCATCAATTTTGCTTCCCCTCCTCCAAGAATAACTGCTGGACCCAGTTTCTTGTGCTAAAAAGTGAATGCAAAAAAAAAAAAAAAAAAAAATCTTAAGAAGCAGTTAGTTTAGAAGCATCAGCATAATGAACTACCAACATAATGCTTATCACTGATGCACTAATGCAGATGCGATGTGTTCTGTTTCTCCCCCTGAATTTCATCTTGCTTAGGCCATCGTATTGTAAGAAGATAAATCACAGAAATCCTTCTTTCCTGATGAACCCAGAATGAGTGTGAATTCACACAGAACAGAATCTGTGCTTAGCTACCYCTGCAACATTTTTGCAATGTAAAGCCTAATTACCTGCTTGGCAGTTAGAAATACAAAAGTTTTTCCACTGAATATTTTTTTCCTTTCATGATGCTCAGATAAATCCAGTTTTTCAGTGCCAATGGAAGGCTCATCAACTGGAGGATAAAAGCTGCAAGAACAGAAGATTAAAGTTACAAAATTCAGATTTACCTATCAGTACTGACTCATAGTCCTTTCTGGTTTAAAGCTCTAAAGTTAAAATACTGTATTGCTCTCTTAAAACTATTTATATAAATATTTTTTCAAGAGATCATTAAGAAGAAACAGAGCCTCTAATTTCTCAACATCTAAGCTAAGATCAAGACTTTCTACTTCAGTAACTAAGAGGACAACAGTTTGAGGAACGTATTCAACCTATCCACTTTAAACATCTGCTGTACATGTATCTACATTCTCCACTAACAATACTGACAAATGAGACTGCAACCTCATTCTGCACTTATTCTAGCTAACAGCAAAACTCCACACAAAATTAGTGTAGTGGTTTAACCCAGCAGGCAGCCAAACATCACACAGCCGCTCGCTCACCCTCCCCCAGTGGGATGGGGAAGAGAATCGGGAAAAAAAATTCACGGATTGAGATAAAGACAGTTTAATAGAACAGAAAAAGAAGGAATAATAATAACAACAATAATAATATAATAATGATACCATATACAAAATGAGTGATGCACAATGCAATTGCTCACCACCAGCCGAGAAAATGGCCAAAAACGATCGCCGCTTCCTGGACCACCACCACCACCACCCCCCCCCCTTCATATAGTGGGCATGACGTCAGACGCTATGGAAYACCCCATTGGCCAGCTGGGCTAGCTGTCCTGGCTATGCTCTCTCCCAGCCTCTTGTGCGCCTGGCAGAGCAYGGGAAGCTGAAAAGTCCTTGAGAAGTAGATTACCTAGCAACAACTAAAAACATCAGTGTGTTATCAACATTCTTCTTATACGAAATCCAAAACATAGCACTAGGAAGAAATTTAACTCTACCCCTGCCAAAACCAGGACAATTAGCCATCTTGCTTCTTCTACCCTTCAGGTGGGGACAGCCACCCCTCCTTCTCTGTATTGGATCAAGAAATTGTGTACCACCACACTAGATGACAGCCAGTAAGTACACTTTTCTTGCTGGTGGGCTAGAGAATTGAACTGATTCACCCTGCAGATTCTCAACTGTTTTGTCCAATACCAGAAAAGTGACCAGGAGTTCAGCTGGGGAACAGATTAGGCAGAAGTGAAATTCTATCCTGAAGCTCTGATTTTTGTCACAGCCTGTGATGTCAGCTCTAGTTAATGAGAACATGCCCACATCATAAAAAGCCTCTAGAGTTAAGGCAAGCATCTAACTGGTAATTTCAGGATAGTATTTACAGGATCTTTGAGCCACATATTCACTACTACAGCAGTTYGGATAGAGCAAGGTGAAGGCACATGCTAGAAAGGAGGGAAACTATAGGTTGATTTCAACTGTGCTATACTATGTCTGTACCTAAACAGCAGTTTATGTATGCACTCTGGCTGAACAAAGAACTACTTATCTTCATTTTGACTACTGATTATACATCCTCCTCATGCGACTACTCAGGAAAAAAAAGATGCTGAAACACACTCCCAAGAGCTGGTTTAACAGCCCAATAAATTACACATATACATGTATACATACATACACATGGATATGCTTTTAAATTATTTTTGTCCTCATTTATGCAAAGATTAGCAGATTCTAAGCCAGAAACATACTCCATGAAATGCTGAAATATTTAAGTTTCTGAAAAAAAAATATGCATTTATTACATAGATAATTTCACCATCTGCAAACATATGAACATTCTTCATACACTGCAAATATTCACATACTTMCAGCTGAACACAAAAATAAGCATGTACATTTTCTACTGCATCCCAATATGTAATTCAATTATCATAGGCTAAAATGTACTACATAGTTACAGTTAATTTTAAATAATCTTTGTTCTTTTGTGTTCTTCACAATCAGTTCCTGAAGCTTTATGTACACTATGGAAATTAACCAGCATAAAACCATCAGGTTTTGAAAAATRAGTATTTGATAAGTTTCAGCAACCTATTCAAGTCTGTTTACAAAAATATTGTTCCATTGAAGTTGAAACATATATGATAAATTCTACTAATTTTAAGAGATAGGGCAACTCAGATTTTAGTTACCAAGCCAGAAGACTTCTGATACTGAGCCCCACAGACACAGYTATTAACCCAAGATAAATACAGGGGACAAAGTTATTTTTAAAAACTGAAGGATGAGTAAAAAGGGAGAAACAGCAGTTTCCATTACTTCAGAACTGGACTATAGTTTCTCTAGAAATATCTCTGGTTTTTAATTTCAGCAGGAAATGATCATTTCATCCTCAAAGAAACCTTTGATTTTCCTTTGAAACTGTTATCCAATCCTGATATAAGTTCAAAGGCAACATAGTCTTTTTCTGTCTTATGATTCTGAAGTGCTCCTTGTACTCTCTCCCCATAAGCTTTGAATAGTAACACCGTTACTCAGAAAAGACCCTCTACAGTCTTGAATCTTTCAATAAATAGATTTTGATTCTTGATGAGTTTCTGTTAAAGGCTCAGTTACTTTCCTACTTTTTTCAAAGCCCTGCACTATTTACACCGGACTGCTGTAATAAAACACATTATTTCATATAGGGCTGCACTTACGCAGCTATTAGWGAAACCTTCAGTTATTTTTCTTCCTTGCATAGGTTATCATAAAGTATCAGAGGACAAAGGTAATATACTTCGCCATAAAAAGCCTCATGTAAGAAGCCACATTCATTATGTGAACTGCAGGTTTGCAGTCTTAGTATGAAGTCTTAGTATAGACTTATTCTATGAAGTCTTAGTATAAACAAAAAGAAGTTTTAATTTTTTTGAACTTTAAGACTTTATTTGCCTAAGATTTTTTTTTAATCAGATCTACAATAGTAATCAAGATTTAATTAACAGTGTCACCCTGTATTACCAAATCAATATGCCTTTCTTATTTTATATCCAAACTTATTTCATATCCAAGCTGCTTAGTGTCTTGCGGATGTACCAGCTCAGGTCAGCTCTAGCTACAGTGCACAACACAGAGATTCTCTGTGAAAGTTAAAAGCAGTTTTGGAAATTGAATGCAAACAGTTGCTAAGTAAATYTTCAATATCTTCCCACAAGCTTCATCTTAAAAATATCACCTATTTAAGATACTGTAATTATTTTAAATATAGATCTGTGTATTACACCAACTGTCTCATTTAGCTTGACGCAGAACTCTCTCTGTGAAAGCTAAATAATGGATATACTGCTACTGTCAATCACATTTAGTGAACTCAATTCCTCTGATGGTCTCAAAAGTTAACAAAAACATTAAAAAAGGGAAACATACCCATCTGATTCTATTTTAGGGAGCACTTAACAGCTCAATTATACTGTCACTTCTCTATTAAAGGAATGGACAACATGCACCCTGGTTTCAAGAGCCCAAACCACTGTCAATTTGTTAGTGTAAGAGACAGTAATGGCAGCCTTACAGCTAGGTAACATTAGACTAAGTAAATTTCAGATTGCACAGCCAATTGCTAGCTTTTGATGGCTTGTACTACCTGTACTAAAAAAAAAAATCTGCCAGAAAACCTGATGTCCAATATTTCAGAGAGGACTGTAAATAGTTTGTTTAGTTTTCTCACGTCCTTACAAAACAATGTAGAAGTATAAGTATAAGGAAAAGTTACAGTTTATGAAGTTTCCCCCTTTCTTCTGAAACTGGAGACCAAATGAACTTTAAACCACTCACAGATGACTGATCTGACGTATTACATAAACCCCTGCATCTAGAAWTTAAAGAGTATTTGCTACCAATTGCTCCAGATTGGCACCTGTATTGTTCTAACAAGGTACTGTCACATTCTGTGAAATGTATTTTAACATGTAGCAAGCGCAGCTTACTGTGAATCCTCTGCAGCTTTTCTTCCATTACCATATGTGCACCACTGAGGTTTGTTTAGCTGCCCTTTCTTCCCCATTCTTCAAACTGTTCTACCAATGGCTATCATCAGACCCACTAAAGAAAATAAATTAAATTGCGAAGTCACAAAGTGACTTCTCTTCTTCACCACTTATTTCCCCCAACTCAGATGTCTGGTGCCCAGCATCCACCTGGTTAAAACAATACATCCAGAAATACCATAAAGTCTTGAATGCATTTAAAGTAATTTCACAAATTTTTCTTCCTGTTAACTGACATTAAATGTTCAACATGTTACTTTTCCAATACTACTATCACTTCTACTCTTTGTATGCACAATAAAAACACAAGCACCCATGCAGGGTACCTTTTAAAAATACACAATGGAAATTTCTCACCTGCATAAACCATGTGTTCATAAAAAAAAAGTCTAACAAATAAAACACAACTGTCTCCCTTTTCAAGGTAAAAATAGGAGCAATACCGGCTCAGATTAAATTCTCTCATACAATAACAGGATTATTTTACACTTTTCTACATAGAGAAAATAACTGAAAGGGCTATTCTACAGTACTTATTTATTCCAAAGTAAGAATTCCCTTTTCAAGTTAATTCAACCATGAAAACAATGAGTATTTTATTCTCATATAGTGAAGACCAATGCAACATTAGTCTCACTTCAACTCTTAACAAATAATTAAAAACCCCTGCTGTTTCAGGGAATTCAGTGGTTGGGCTAGCTCTGTTTTGACCAACGTTTACAGTAAACTCAGTAACTATCTGTGTAATGGGAAAATATGTCTACATAATGAAATACATTTGCTATAAGTTCTTCTATAAAAATATAATTTTCTTTATTTTAATGTATCAAGTCCCAAAAGATTTTAAATGTTGCTTCAAACATATCAACAAAACAAGTTCTTATGTAGAGCTAGTAACATTTCTTAAGCATATAGTCAATTCCAAGAGCTCATTTTATAACTCTAGGGATGAAAGCAAGAAAATTGCCTGAATATTAAAATGTATGTCATATTAAGCATTCTTGTACAAATGAAGTTACTGTAATTCACATATTCTGTCAAATATAATCAGATAAATGTGTAATTATTTGATAATGTAACTCCCATAAATTTAATTCTGTGACATTGAAAACATGATGCTTACCTTTCATGATTTGGCAACTGCTGCCTGGACTGAATAGCTCTGATTAATTCAACAAAAAAATCTGGTTTTATAATTGGTCGACCACAAATCAAAGCACATATAGTCTGAAAAGACAAAAAATATATATTTAATGTATGGAAAAAAGTTCAGCTAGAATATGGTTCAACTGACATTAGGTTTTTAAGATCTTAGATGTGGAAAATGTCACACAAACAAATAGAAGAATACTGAGTTTTGCAACTGAAMAACAGGATAGTTTTGCTTCTAACAGCTTAGCTTTTAATTGCTGCCTTGACCAAAGTTATGAAAATGTACAAGGCAACTGATGAAAATCAGTAACAGTCTTCAAAATTGGCTTTTTTCATTTTCCTTCCCTCCAACCTCCCATCAACATACATCTCTCTMAACTTGGAAGAGTTGACTTCATTGCTTTGTAGAGGAAAATCTTGAGCAGGTCTAGAATTTAATTTGCATTTGTGGGAAAACTGCAAAGCAACACCATCAATATGCAAAAGCTCAACATACCTTAACAGTAACTTTTACTGATACCATTACAAGATGAGTACACTCTTTTGTCCATTCATTCACTACAAGGCCTCCAAGCTGCTGGATGGCTTGATTTAAAGCAGTTTTCTGAGCAACATCTAAGCATGACGAACAGACAACTAAAGGTTCATACTCTACTCTGAAAAGAACAAGTAAAAGAGAATTGCTTTAGTTATTTCAGCCAATCATTATGATGAACAGAGCGGACTTAACTATTTTGTTTGTGTCTCAGGGAAATCAGGGGGAAGACCCATAGCTCTTACGTAGGTCAAAGACTGCTTTAACATTTCCTAAAGAAAGTAAATACTGATTTTTATTCAGAAAAATTAACAATATTTTGACTTGATGTCTGAAATATTTCTAAGGACTTTTGGGTCTTACACAGAAATCACATAGAATTAGTGCTTCAAGAATACTGCAAGGTCAGGGAACGTCAGAAGAAATTGAGCGTGTGCTTCCAAAGGCAAAAGTATGCTCAAYAGAACAGTCCATGTACAGATTAGTATTTAAAAAATGTGTCGTAAAATGCAAGCTCAAATAATTTTCTTTCCTAACACTGCCGTCACCCTTGACCATAAGCCTATTTATATTTGTAGATCTTCCATGCTGAATTACAGCATATCAAATTCCATTATTTGATTTGGTTTAGTCTACAAAGCAGAAAGAAATTTAAATAATCTTTCTGGTACAACAGTCACGACATATCTGGTCTCACRGCATGATCCCTGTACCATATTTCAGGTATGTTTATCTAAAATATCAAAAATAATTTAGTGTAGTAAGTGGAGGAGAATGCCATTTTTTCTATCAAATTATACCAGCAGCAGTGACAAAACAGAGTCAAATTTTAAGGAACAAAGCCAACTTCTGGTTGCTTTAATGTTGATTTTAATAGTCATTAGAATTTGTTCTACTTATCTGCCACTTCACTTCAAGGAGTGCTTCATATATTCAAACAGATAGCACTGACTACCATGTTAAATTTGAAAAATTAGCAAGTTGGCTTCASTAAAGAGAATGCAGGCATACATCACAGCAACAAGCATTCAATGGCTAGTGCTGCACAAAGCATCTCCAGCTATCTCAGTTCTTTTCTCGTTACATTATCAACAGCTAACAAGGACTCAGACAAGCTCTCTCCCTACCCTAAACCTTCCTCCCTTCTTTAGAACCGTTTATGTTTTAGGATTTTGTTCTTTACCTAAGATAGCCTGAAAACACTCACTGTACATGATACAACATCTTCTAAAATGCCAATGCTTTACTATGAACAGTTCTAATCTCTTAGTGTCAAAATAAATTATATTATAAAAATATGTAATGGAAAACCATTGCAGAAGTAGGTATGGAATACAGGCAAAATACTACTCACCTCCTTTGCTTTCTAAAAGCTTATCACTGCTGTATCGCTTGCCAAGTTGTATGATGTGCAAAAATACTCTTTTCAAAAACTGCAATTTTCTACTTGATATTTTATAATCAAAGCACTTACCTAAACTTGCTCTCAAAGACTCCAAAGTTGATTCTGTCACCAGACTGCAAAGACACTGAAGTGCCATTGAGTTTTGATCCATTAACAAAGGTACCATACTTAGATGTATCTGTTACTGTTAATATAGGGACTGAGAGAGACTGGCTCTGAAAATAAACATAAACAAGCCAYTATAGTTTATCAGGATTAGTTTTATCAGAAACAGGTTACTACCATTATGGATCAAAGCAGTAGATAAACAAGCAAAAGCCCACAAAGTACCATCCTAAATAAAGACTTTGGACAATGAGGCTGGCTATGTGTAATTATTCAACTTCTGGTTTTCACTGTGAAGGAATGAGAGAAAACATAGATATTTTTAGCTTCAGAACTTTTGTGCTTCTTACACTCAGTCTTTTTGGAGGCTGTGCAAGGCAATCATTCACTGGCCCAAAGCTTCTGCTAGCAATTCAGCAAGCTCTGAGATTTATTATTGATGCTTTTACCTACCATTCAGCTCAGTGACTAGGTGCCCAAGTCACCTTCCCTCTCTTCCTTCCACGAACGCTGCTAGTCTTCCACAAGCTGCAGGGCATGGTGACACCAGCATATCTTGAGACTCTTCTCAATATGACTCAATATGACAGACTCTGCCATGTTCCCCAAATATGACAACTTCACAAGCCAATGAGAACACTGTCAGCCTGTTTTTATGAAATTCTGCCACGTAGTTATACGCTATTTGCAGTATTAAAAGGACAAATAAATTTTATGTATTTCATCTCAAACTCTATATATGGTTACATAAATGAAATTCCTGCTGACTGGCGTAAAAATGTCCATAAACATTGCAACACATAAGGGATAGTAAATTGCTGCTTGCTAATTCTCCTTTGGATATTTTTATTTTCAGTCCCCTAAGCAAATACAGAATGAATGATGTGGAATGAAACACAAACTAAGCCTGCAGTAAGACAACTGAAGCACTTTCCAGAACCAAGACCTAAGGCTTGTCTATGTAGTGAAATTTAATTGCATATTTTTCCTGCTATGATTATTTTAATACAAATTCCTAGTGAATCTTCACTCTGGGATAAAATGAATGCTCAGATGGGAGCTTGGACCAGTAGAATTATGCCACTAAATTTCTCAACACAGGCAGGCAACCCAGAAAAAAAAAAAAAAAAGTCAAGATTAAATAAAGACAGGTGATCAATGTTTCTACCTCAGGCATAAAACACCAGTGAGAGTGAAATGAGAGTATGTATGGTCATGTGATTTATCCACATAGCGTATTGATAGTGCAGTAAAATGCCGGCTACTTACAGGGGTTGTTTCAGGACGACTTACTGTCAGAACAGCATGACTTCGACTGATGGACTGATCATTCTGAATTAAAATTGCGCAGTTTTTGCGTCCAACGACATATTCTGTACCACTTAAAAGGCGATAAGGCTCTCCTGAAAATAAACGAGACAGAAAAATATCAATTTACAAAAAACTCCAAAACACTCAAAGCACTTAGGAAACATTCAGAAGTTTKTAGTATACCTGAAACTCAACTTCGTCATGCATCATTTATTAGTCTGACTAGAAGTATGCATTTAGTTTATAGACAAAATTTCTTCCTTCCTCTCTTCCTTGCTCTGTCCATTATAAAAGGATACATTTTATGATAAACAAAGCAGTTACCAAAGTAGCAGCACASTTTTTTCAAGAACAACGTATTTTTACTAATACTTTGCTTCTTAACTTTTCTCTTGTATAACTTCTTGAAGATTAAGTGTAACATATAGAAGAAAAAAAAAAAAACGATTACTATGTAAGATAGCTTTTCCAAAACACAACTTCAAGGGCACATAATTTTTTGAGGGTATATAATTTATACGTAACTTATTAAGAGGTTCAGAGGAAAACATCCTCCTACTGAATGTAGGAAGATCTGCAATTGAAATCAAACTGTTACTTAGTAAGTCCAGTCTCTGACCTATGCTTTAGCTCATTCTTGGTATCTGTCATCTAGATCACATGGTGGCTTTTCAGTGAATGGCTTGACTACATCCAAAAGGTGTGTGTTACCTACTGACCAACAAAACCAGGAATGTTTCTTGAAGAAAATGAATGAATAATTACAGATTAAATTCTAGTTATCAACCCTGGGCAAATAACTTTCCAAATATGAACTGCGCAGAAACGACCATCCTGAATACAATGACAATACCAGTGTTTTGGCTCTTGCTCAAAGTTTTCCAGGCAGTAAAAGAAAACTCGGTTCATTTCAATAGGATTAGGTACTGTTGCCACTAGGAGATAAACCAAACATCCAAAATTCATTCCCAAYGAATTAGGAAATAAAGAGCAGCTGCAGTTGTGATAGGACTGCTCGTTWTACAGAAAACATTTAAGTAAAGAAGAAATTTGTATATTATATGATACCTATTATCAAAGTTATCACTGTATCAAAGCTCCTATCGATAAGGACACTGATGAAGAAAGGTACAGTTGCTATTCAGTTTCAAAATTCTGCATCCAAGAAACATGATGTCTTAAATTCAACACTTGGTCCTTGAAACATCAACATAATATTCAGACATCTTTTCTGAAAGGAGAGACTCCTGAGGCTGACTTCTGCATCTGAGCTCCACTCTTCAGGTACTTTAAAGCAGCACTCTGCGACCTGCTTCACTGGCTGCAACAGCACCTGAAGACATCCCAGATGTATAAAACAGCACAGCAAAAAGCCCCACTGAATTTAACAGTAGCTGTGGTCTGCAGTGCTCAGGGGAAAAACGGAGGCCCAGGCGCAGACGAGCGCCCAGAGCGACGAAGACTTCTGTCACCACTTGCCCACACCGGACCAGGGCAGCTTTGCCCGGGGAGCAGGGACAAGCAAGCCCGCCACTGGCGCTGGCACACCTCGGGTCCCTCACGGGCCGCGAGCCCGAGGCCAGGCGCCGGCCCCCGCCGCGGGGGCTCCGCGCAGGCGCAGACGGGACGAGGCCGGGAGCCCGCGGTGCCCGGGCCCAGGCCGCCCGAGGGGCGGCGGGGTCTGGCGCTGCCTCACCGTTTCCTGCGGCGGGCACCAGCTTCCACATCCTGGAGGGCGGCGGGGGGCGCCTCGGGGTGCCTCAGCGTGGGAGGCCGGCTCCGCCCAGCGCCCCCGGCGAGCTACGGGCAAGGCGGGGAAAGGAAGAGAAAGCCCCTCGCTCACTGCTGCTGCCGTGACCGCCGCGTCCCTGCGGGACCCGGGGCCGGGCTACGGCCGCGCGGCGGGAGGGGAGGTGAAGGGAAGGCAGCGTGCCGGCCACTGGCGGCGAGGYGCGCATGCGCGGCGGGGAGGGACGGACCCCGCGCCTGCCCGGCCTCGGGGAGGTGCCTGGTCTCTCACCAGCCCGCCTTGAGGCTTCCCCTTCCCCTGCCCTCGGCCCAGGACCCTGCCTCAGCCCCGCCGGAGCCGCCGGTCCCCCCTGCCCCCCCTGCCCCCCCTGCCCCGTGACAGCCTTGGCCAGGCGTGGCAGCCCCAGGCTGAACTGAGGCGGGGCTCCTGGGCCCTGAGGCAGGCTGCAGGTGGGGGCCCCAGGTGAGGCTGGGCAGGGCCGGCAAGGCCTGAGGAGCCCCCCCCCCAAACAGTTGTGTCCCTCTGTCCTACCCTTCACAGTGCGCCAATATCCCTAACAAAATCCATTGCATGAGGAACAGGAAATACTACAGAGATGCATCTCTTAACTGAAAGCAACTTTTGGAAAAAAAGGAGGCATAAACTTAGAAGAATTTTAAGAAGGCCATTTGGCAGATTACCAAAGACTTGCTACTCTRTTACACTGAATTTTCTGGAAAGGAACAGCGGAGGACAGGTATGGAGAAGCCATACGTGCGTGACTTCACACACATTTGAGGTATGGCTCAAAATACCCATTTCTTCTTGCGCTATGCAGCTCGCAAGGAGCAGGGTGTCAAATTCCTGATGTCCATAATGGTATCAGCCAGCAGCTGGAGAGCAAATTTCTTCCTACTGGGCAATCAACTTGCTGCTCAGGTAATGACTATTGGTAATTGTTTGCCCTTTATCTTTGCAAATCAGCGAAAGCTTTTGGAGGTATGTCCACAGTTAAGTTTTAGCCCCAGAAAACCCGTGGAGTTGAAATGGAGTGGGGGAACTCAGGATAAGATTTTTCTAACAGGAAAAGATTAATGTAAAACATACAGAAATGTAAATATGAGCTGTTAGTCAGAAATGTTGTTTCTRTAGAATCATAATCTGTTTAATCTCCATGTGTATAACTTTAAGGATCCTTTGTCCTTAAATGTTCACTTAGATACCTTTTTATATTTTCCCTCCTATGCTTCTAAGATAAATGATACCAGTCTCCTTAATCTCTTTTCGTGTGAGTTTTCTTCATCTTCTTTGCTTGTTTTTTTAGTCCCTCGTAATTTTGCAATTTCAGTTTTGAGCTAGGGTGAGCAGAAATAYAGAGCATATCCTAAATAAGACTATTTCCCAGCTTTATATAACTGTACTTAAACATTCTCTGTATTGTTGTCATTATTCTATGTCTTATTTATCCTATCCGCTTGACTTTTGTGATCACATCCTCATATGGCAAATTATCATCATAAGAAACTCTATGAATCCTGTAAACCCCATTATAATGTTTATACTTTCCATTTCCCTGCACTTATCCAATTTTWTTTTTTCTGGTACCCTGTTTTCCTATTCATTTACCTTCTAGACTTCTTGAGTTCTTGCTGTCTCTCTGATCCTGATTGACGTAACTGTCTGTCCTCTAATATTTGTTGGTTTTCTACTTGTTCCTTTTTTCAGTTCATAAATAAATGATTCAGCAGAATCACAAACTCAGAGACTATCAGAGCAGAAAGAGGCATTTCAGATATTCATATAGACTACAAGCTTAGCTTGCGTATAGCTGGTGAAATAGTACCACAGCTGACTAACCCCCATGAAACAGTATCTAAACAGAATATTGAGGTGATCTATCATTAAACTTTTGCCTGTARCAGAAATGTATGTCTGCATTATGTTCATGTTGATATTTTATCCCTGACCTAGGATTTTTTTTTTTCTTAGTAGCCTTTTGTGACAAAAGTCTGTTGGACTGTTTTTAAACTTTATCATCAGGTGCTATGCATTTCTTTCAACAAGGTAGTTTGAGTGGCAGAAACAGCGTAGGCATGCAACTTTACAATGAGGACTCGAGTTTCTGCTGAGCTCTATGTTATGCCACTTGGCCAAACCCTTGGAAGTCTAAATTATGCCTGCCAGGTCTTCTATATTCATTACCTGTTAGATATTTCTGTAAGAGATTATTGAGACATCATTATCTTTGCAGAAGACTAGTGCTAATTACACTTTCAGATCATGCTTTTCTAGGCGTTACGGTTTTTAATTACTTTTCCCCCTACAGATATTAGATTTATAGCCTTATAATTTCTCATGTTACTGTACAAGATTTTTTTWAAAAAAGTTATTTTCTACACTGTAAACCTCCTGACTTACTTTAAACCAGAGATTGGGTGCTTTAATATTTCAGTTAAGCTATTCTTAAACTCTTCCTAAACGTGTAAATAAGCATCACCCAAACTGAAGTAGGACTTCATAAAGTGGAGTTATATGGCCTATTAGGCCAATTTATTTTCCTTGTAAAATGCAGGCAGTCTGCCTTCAATTATATTTTTAGATCGTGAGACATGAAAGTGTTATTGCAGTTTTTTACATTTGTCTGCTTCCTAGTCTTGGAGAACACTTTCTTCTTATTACCAAAAAATAACAGGTCTGGTATGGGAATTGCACCTCATCAATGAAAGTTGCTGAAAAACAGTTTCTGAAATTTAGTTTGGTCATATCTTCTTGTTCACTTCTATCATGACAATATGATTCTTTCAGAGGTAGCTGTTTGGCACATTTGTATCTTCCAACGCATAAAAGGTTGGCTTTTGTAGCTTGTTTCCTCTTACTTGTTAGCTTCATTCCAGTGAASCTTTCTAAATTTTGTAGTATTTCTTCATTTTAAAACATCTCTTGAATATTCAAGAGATACTCCCTTTCTCCGGGTTTCCTTTTTTTGTTCAGTGATCACATATCTCTTGAGATTCAGTGTGTTTTGAATTAACTGATTTGAATTAAATATTACTATCTAAACCTTACAGTGACTCTTTAACACTTTCCAGATATTTGACATATGGCTTTAATGACACTGTGGCAACTACTGCGTAGTGGTGTGGCACTATTGCTTCAGTGGCTGCCGGACGGTATGCAGGACCAATAATTATCTTAYGTGTTCTAAAACTGACTGTACCAACAAACAAGAACATCAACAATATTTTTCTCTAAAATTTTAACATTGAGCTGTTAGACCATTTTTATACAGGATGCTGATTACTAAGCCTTAGGATTTTAATTTTGATGCCTCTAAACTCCCATAGCAATGTGTATTCAGTTTGCCCTAAATTCTTAATTCAAAAGTTGATAATATAGACCCACTGATAGGTTTGTTGTCTTTCACGCCAAGTTTGGTAGATTCGTTGGTGTGGTCTGTTCTCCTCAGAATTTGCAGTTTTCTCSAATCCATAGGTTCTTAAAGCTACCGTGCTACCCTCCACCCCCTTACCCTGCAGGCTTCTCTGCCTTACTACCCAGGCTGTGCAAAAAGGTGGGTGTCAGTCATTACCTTTCCAATCAGGCAGTCCATGTGCTCAACACAGATAAATGTCTTTTTATCTCAATATAATCCCCTGTAGATTAACACGGTTTAGTGTTCACAGGCTGCTCAAGCCTTTTTTAAACTCCACTGACAGCGCTGAATTTGAAATGAGGAGTCTTGCTCTTTCTGGTAAACCTCCTTCCACAGCAGTCAACAAGGTGAAAGGTGYTGGTGTTTGCACCAGATTGTGCCAGCACGGAGCCCCTGTGCTGCTGCAGTCTGGGAGTGATTTGTGACTGCGCCCAGCACAGCATCACCCCAAATCGGGCTGTGTGTTACCCACCCCATTCGAGAATCCCAATTAGCAGACTTCTGTGCCACCACTTTTCTTGTATTTCTTAAATATACAACCCCTCTCCCCCAAAAACACATGCCAAGAACTGGGAAGACTGCTTGAGAGGAGCCATGCTAAGGGTACAGAGGGCACATCAATTCCTGGTTTTAGATCCCACAAAAAAAAAAGGACAGTTATTTAGTGTCCTTCAAATAGCATTGAGTAGATCATTTGCAATAGAAAAAACCCAGCCCAGTGAAGCATATGAACTGAACCGAGCACAATCTGTCCCTCGCAGCTGGAACTCGAGGYCCCGGGGCGGTGGCAGTGGCGGGGCGGGGGCGGCCGGCGGAGCCGAGCCCCTGAGGCCGGTGGGTCCCGATTTCGTGCTGCAGCGCCGGTTTCCCGACATCACTAGCTCAGGCGGGAGTGCCGGCGGCGCACGGCGACCGACAGCGTACCCCTGCCTGCYCGGGGACTGCGGACAGCCCCCGCGGCCAGACAGCCTCCCGCCCCGGGGCGGGCGCTGGCCCCGGCCACGGAGCAGGCGCACAGCCCGGCGCCCGCCACCCCTGACCCCTCGGCAGGGAAAGATGGCGGCGGCGGCGGTGCGRCTGGGCCGGCGCGGTGTCCGCGGCGGTGCCGCGGCTTGCTTCCCTGGCAGCGGGCGGGTAAGACGCTCCCTGCTCTGGTGGGGCCGAGGGCAGTCGGCCAGCGCCTCGGGGGTGCTCCGCGACCTCCTCCCCCGCTCCGCCGGGGCTGCCCGGGCGCCCTTGTCCCGTCAGAGGACACGGCGAGTCTCCGCGGGCGGTGCTGCCCGCCGACCCGGGGCTTTCGCAGAGATGCGGCCTCTGCCTCTCTGGACATGGCCCCCTGCCCCGCCGCAGGGCAGTTCCCGGCTGTCTCCCATTTCACTACAGGCTGTGGAGGCATTGGCATCGCCCTTTGATCCCGATAGCAAAGTTATGCAATACGATTTCGATAGACTGGTTTGGAGGTTGCCGTCCGAGCGGTGACATGGCTGATTTGTGTGAGTGTTGCTGGAGGCCGTTTCTAGCGAGTTCTGCCCAGGCATAGCGCTTCTTACCAGTGTCTGCTTGTGTGCCTCCGGGAGGGCCTTCTGCAGTAATTTCATGATTCACTTCCACCTTCTGGGTGAGGGTTGTCTTTTGGTTTGTTCATGTTTTGTTTTGTTTTGTTTTTTTAATGCTGTTTCCTGGCTTCTTTATATCCCTCTTTACACCTGAGGTTTAATTTAAAACCTTGACCTTAAATGGTGGAATGATTAAATTGAGTGACTTCTCTCACAGAAGCCCCTTGTGCAAGCTAGTAATGAAGCAATAGCAGTAGGATGATACAAACTTTACTGTCTGCTTGCGTTCCAGTACTTTATTAGTCCTAGTGCAGTCTTCTTACCTGCCCCTGCTGTGGCCTGCTCCCTCATCTTCCTCCCCCAGGCAGGAGGAAAGGTGCTTGCACGGTTTCTGTCACGGTGAGCAAGAGGAGTGGGCTGTGTCYGTCACTAGCAGAGGACCTGATCAGGGAGACTCAGTACTGCGTGGGGATTACCTCTGGTTGTCTCCTTACGCTGGAGGAAGAGGGAGTCAAAATGCCGTCTTGATTTGCAGTCACTGCCATGAGCTGAATTTCTCCAGAGGGAGCCCTTCTCTCTCCCTGCATACCTGAAGAGAGATGAGATGAATAGGGGATTACTGAGAAACACCCGAAAGAGAATCTTCACACTTCCCTTTCCTGCAGGCTTAGTAATATTCTGGTACTCCGTGAAAATATGCAAATTTTATTTTCGTTGGGAGAATAATAAAAAAAAAATCATCAGTGTTTTACAGACATTTGGTGGCAGATCTGATCTGTAGAATTTTGTTATTTCAGAAAAATGTTGTGACATTCTTTGGATTTTCCATTAGGTCTGCTTGTGTTCCTTAGAACCACCTTTGGTTTATTTTTTTCTTTGTGAGAAGCCATTGCATATAGCTGAAGAGTCCAAGTTCCAGACAGAATCCCAAAAGTACACATTTAATATAAATGCTGTAGTATTGGCTGCACTGCTTTACTTCTGTGATAATTCTAGTTTTAGTTTGAGCTTTACTTTCTTAATTTTGTTCTGTGTAGTGTCCACAACTCTTCTTCACTCTTAGGTTTTGTTTCATCATTTCTTTGGAACATGAGGTATATTAAATTGGCAGTGTAATTCCATGATTATTCACTCTGTTTTCACCTGTTACTCATATGCAAGTGTATTATCACACAGAAAGTTCACATGCACACTTTCTCAGGCCAGCTTTAAGCTCTGTGAAACCCCTATCCCTGTGCATTATAGCTGTGGTATGTACAGATTATTCAGCTACCACAAAAAATGTTGTCTGTTAATTTTAGTGTTGAAAATGTGAGCTAGTAAATAGAACAATAAGTTGTAATATCTTTACTATTTTAAAGTAACCTTTCTTCATGTCAACCTGTTGAACAGTTGCATGTTTTTATTAACACCATCTTACAAGAGTAACCTTTCAGTCTTCTTTCCTAAAATTATACTAGAATTTTTTGTATTCAGATAAGCACATTAAATGCTCAAGTACAGATTAGTATTAGAGAAGATAAATATAACTTATATTCTTCTAATTTTTTGCACATCAAAAATAAAAATAGTCCAGTTTTGTCATACTTAGAATGTGTTTGCAGCTTCAGGTTAAGGTAACTGTTGTATTCTAAATAATTTGGGAATTTCTGAATTATTACTGTAATGCTGCTGTCCCAAAGTATTTAATTCAGTATTTAGTTTAGGGCTTGAGTTAATTTAGTGTTTTAGGATGCTAGAAATATCCTCTTGGCTATTTTTGCTGCAACTTTCCTGGTGACATCACAAATTTCTCATTGCATTAATGGGATGTTTTCTTATTAACAGGATCACTAGATGTCATACTGAATTTTCTTCTCTTTTCATGCATGTTTTTAAACACGTACCAACCATGTGTCTTTTTGCAAGGACCAGTTCATCGAGGGCTAATTTGCTGTAAATGGTATTTCTGCTGGGACAGAGTACAATGCTGATAACCAAACTTTGCACAATTTTGTCTGGGAGATGGCATTGGTTTGCTTAACAGCTCCAGTAACAATTGGGACAGGTCTCATGGAATTTGATTCTGCCCCATTCTCCAGTAAAGAAGAATGTTTCGTTGACTATAGTACTAAAGGATCAAAGCCTTGAAGCTACTACTGAAGCTTTTGAGTTTGTAAATAGATACACATGTAATCTCAAAATCACATGGATTTGTTAGGGCTAAACTCCTTATGCATAAAGTACAGTACACACCTGAATCTGAAACCCAAATCCTGCTGGGAGTCTGTAATTAGTTGGTAGTGGTTTTCCGCACACTTTAGTAAAAGTGAAAAACATAAAAATAACTAACTTTCAAAATAAMAAAAATCATTATTACAATATTTTTTTTTCAACAGTTCTCTAGTTGGAATGGGATGTCTAAAAATAGGTCAGGTGCTTTCCTAGTCTAGTATTAGCATTTATGTGAAGGTCCGTGTGTTTTAGTATAATACAATCTAATCATTCTTACATTCAGTTTATAATAAGGCAGTTATGGTTGTTACCTCCACCRTCATAAGAAAATCTAATCTTCCGTAACAGTCCTGTATACAGAAATGAGAAAAAACTAACTTTCCTCTTTTTTTCTTTCAGTTTTTCAGCCGTGGGCCAAATGTGCTGCATCAAGACAGCAGTGCACCGCAAGCTGCATTCTTTTCACCTCTTCAAAAAGCAATGTTGCCACCAAATACCTTTCAAGGGAAAGTGGCCTTTATAACTGGTGGAGGTACTGGGATTGGCAAAGGGATGACAACAACTTTGTCCAGTTTAGGTGCCAAGTGTGTTATAGCAAGCCGGTAAATATTAATGAAGACATTTTAGAGCTTTCATTTAGTACTGAATGCTGAATGTATYTGTTTTCTTCTTCATAATGGATCTTGCTTTCTTCTTCATAAACTGGATAAATTTATTCTATTTACTCTATTTCAGTACATTTTTAAATTATAATGTCATATTGTAAATACCAGAAACTTGCAGATCCATCTGCAAATGTCTAATGGTGTAACCAGCAGTAGGAAGAAATAAACTAAATGCATTTCCATGAAATGCGACAGCAAAATAAACAACCCATAATATTAGACATAAATTCAACTAAAGCCTAAAAGAGAACAAAAAATTGAAATGGCCATTATTGAACATTTTGAATGTATTATTGCAGGTGTTCTTGATACAGATTTGAATTGCAATAAAGAATTAAAGCCATTCCTCTTAATTCTTACGACTTTAAAAACAGCCCTGATTTTCCCTTAATGAAGATGATCTTTCTACCGTTCTCTTAAGTAGCACTACAGTAAAGACTAGAAAAACAATCTCATTTTTAATCAAAATAAACAAGTGTTGTGACATTCATCCAAACAGTGGTTTAGATATTTAGTTTTAAATCTGAATATGCATGTCCCTTCTAAAATACTAGTAAAGTAGTAGCTAAAACTAAGTTTGTTATGATTGTGTACTCAGAATTAAAATATTTTTTCTGGCTTAGCACATTTGATTAGCTTAGGGTAGTCTCTTACTGTAGTCACTTCTGAGTTGCTTTGAAGTAGCACTAACCAGAAATTACTTAGATGWAAAGTTTTCTTTCAGAAAGTTAGTGACTAAACAGTTTTTATCTTAAAGCTCAATTTTCATGAAAATCAGCCAGGCACGTGCGCACACACGTGTTTTAAGTTTTAGCTCATATTTGCCTAGAAAAAATAATCAGATTTTATTAATCTGAATTGTAATTGCATTTAATTGAAATTTAGTGACGTTGTATACTTATTTCTAGGAAGCTCGATGTTTTGAAAGGAGCAGCAGAAGAAATTTCTTCTAAAACAGGGAATAAGGTAAATTTTTACAGAATTGTGAATGTTAGTTATACTTTAAATGGTTATAGGATTTCTATGCATTTATATGCTTCTGTGAGCTTGTGTAATTTAYGAGCAATATAGTTTTGAAGCCTTACAGCTGCCTTTCCATTATTATGTAGGTTCATGCCATCCAGTGTGATGTGAGAGATCCAGTTTCAGTTAAGAATGCTGTTGCCGAAATAATCCAAGTGGCAGGACATCCTGATGTAAGTGTTCTCGTGAAAGCAAAGAACTTCAGTCTTCATTACTGAAAATACTCTGCATAGTAGGTATGAAGAAAATGTCTATGATAGAAAGTTAGTGGAATCTAAAGAGGCACCAGACAAAAAGTGGCAGTACTTCAAGATAAAGCTAACATTCACAATTAGACTGGCTACTCTATTCCTGTGGTTCTTACAATACTTAGCGGCCAAATAGACAAAACGTTGTTGTCCTTACTCTAAGGACTAACATTTTCTTTGTAAACAGTGGGACAATTATGATGGGATTCTTTGAATTGATTAAGTGAACAGAATATTGCCCTTAAATCCTCCTGAAAAGGTGACTTACCTGTGTTGGTACTGAATTATACCTGTTGCTTATTAACAGTGTGTCTCACAAATTAGAAGTGGAAGTAATCATAAATGTCTTCTTTGGTCCTTGCTTAGCTTATTAAAATACACAAAAGAAGGTTCCAACTTGAAAATAAGTTCTCATAAAATCAAGAAAAAAATCTTCAGTCAAGCTAAGCGTCTGATTTTTAATAGTTTGTCACAAAACACAGAGCTCTTTACATCAGACTGTTGCTTTGAGAAGGGTAGTCTGGTGGAGTGTGAACAATGATAGGCACGAAATTCTGATTTGATTGTGAGAGAAACAACTCAGATTCTGCTAGCTGATAGAATAGAAAGTGTGATGAGAATGTTAACATCGATGTAAAGGATAGTCAGTGAGATTTAAAACTGTTTACTGTAGATTTAAAACTGTCATGTATTGTAGACACTTTGCATTCACCAGTAGCTTCCTATACACATGGAAGATAACCTACTGAATTCTAAATGTGGTAAGAAGTGGAGAAACTATTTCTCACAGCTGTATGCTATAACAGTCCTATAAAATAAGGCAGCTCACTATCCTGATTTGTAGACAAGATATTCTGGATATTATTTTGACTACTAGTTACTGCAGTTTTTGGCCAAAGCACATCACGATCTCCAGCTTTTAAGTGTGTGCAGGGAGGGAGGAGACTTCTTCCTATATATTACATTTTTAGTACACCAGTATTTTTCTGGTGTACTTGTTCTTTACAAGCATTTCCCTTCCCTTTAATTTCACGTGTTCTGTGTGTTTAAGAGAGTCTGCAGAGTAAATTGAATATTCAGTTCTTTTTGTCTAGTTTTTCTGTTATTGACAGACATGACACGTATGTTTATGAATACTGCAACCCTGGGTATCACTGTGCATGTGAGGCGAGATCTCAAAGATAGAAGTTAATGGCAGTATCATATTCCTTCTAGCTTTGTTTTGTTCATTCTGTCCCCAAGACTGTTACTCGCAATCAGAAAGCAATCATTCTTTTGTCATATGGATTGTTTTGGCAGTCATATATATCTACATACCTCAAAGATCGTATCATGCAGTCCTTAGTTCACTAGTTTTATTATTGTGTCTTCGCTATATTTATTCAGTGATTCAAGTAACCTCCTCAGTATCTTGGGGTGTTTGGATTTTTTTTTTTTTTTCTTCAAACTGTAGGGAGGCATTTAAATTGTATTTGCCATTTCTATGTATAATTTATGGCTGYTGTATTTTATTTGTTTTATATTCATGCAGTATGTGCTGTGCTCTGTTTTGTAATTGAAAATTCTATTGTCTTAATTTAGCCCAGAAGTTCTTCAGGACAAAGGCTTTGTTTACGTGCAAATCTACATGAATCTAGGTGCCATTCCATAAGTAATACACAGCTTTATTGCTTCAGCACATTATATTATTATTAAATACACAAGATCTGGCCACATAAGTTTTGGTTTAAAAACTGCTTATGTGATGCTTAGTCCCGTTAAAAAAATAAATCTAACTTGCTAGCTTGAAGGGCTAAGCAGATGATACATTAAAAGTATCCTCTGCCTAATTATTCTTTGTAAAAAGGCAACAAGTGACAGATATACGTCTATTCAAAAAAGGTTTTGTAGTAGTTGCTTGCAGTTCACTAAATCATAATATTCTCTTCGTCACGACTGATTAGACTTCTTGTTCTGCAAATCAGCTAATCCAGACTTTAGTCATGAGGTTACCTGAACTWCTTTTGTTTTTATTCCCATGCATCCATTATGTTAAATATGATATGTGACCCTGGAACTTGATGGGGACAAACTTTTCTAAGTTAGGATGTACTTGAGACACTATGGAAGATAGCGACTTAAGTCACCCTCTACACTTAGAGCTCCTCAGTACTAGATTAGTAACTACAGCAGTTTGGAAATACAGTTCATTTTCTGTTACTGGTACATATTTATGCTGCAGATGTTAAAATTTCTGATGGCTTATTTTCTCTCTCTCTCTCTTTTTCTCCTTCCCCCCCCCCCCCCCCAATTTGATGAGGATATTTTTACTTTTCTACCTGGAAACGCTAAGAAGTCCTTGTAAATTCTTTGCTTTTCTCTCAGGAAGAGTTATTTTTAGTTAACTCTTAGGTTTTCCTTCATGTGTTTCAGGTTGTGATAAACAATGCAGCTGGAAACTTTATTTCCCCTTCTGAACGACTTTCTGCTAATGCATGGAAAACGATAACTGATATTGTGCTTAATGGCACTGCTTTTGTAACTCTAGAAGTTGGAAAGGAGCTCATTAAAGTACAAAAAGGTATCTTAAGTTTAAGATAAATGGTAACTAAGCATTGTGACATAATATTACTGGCTTTCCTTGCCTTACTATTATTATATAGCCAGTTTTGAGAGTTTGAAAAGAAACACAATTTTTAACATTCTACATTTTTAGTAAAGCTGTACTTGTATATCTTCATTGTAGAATCTGCCCTTAAAATTGGACCCAGGGGCCATGAGGTTGAATATAAAAATCTGATTGCAGAGTTTGTACTAGTTGTAAAACATTTTTAAAAAATAAGACTTTGTTTAAAACATGTACTGTCATTTCTTTTGAGTCTTCTATATCTATGACGGTTTCACTGAGCAACTGAACATGTGGCATTTATTTAAATGAATGGCAAGTCAAGATATCACTTTGAATTTTCCTCCTACACTTAAATAAATAAAATTCACAGCTGTGGTATTTGACTAATAGCACTAGAGAATATTACCTTTGAGATTAATTTGAAAAATTCGAAATTGAAATCAGTATTAGGTTTTATTTTCCCAGGTATAATTCTTAGTTCTAGACTACCTAGGAGTTTAATCCTGTATTTTGGCTTTACCTTAAAAATATGATTGTTCTTTGATACACTACATAGCCAAAGATTTACCTAACCAGAGTATTGTCTTTAAGGGAAAGATAATGTATGCCCTTCTATGTTACATCGTAGATTATATACAAAGAACTGCTTTCATTTTACATTATCTTCTAGTTATGAATTGAAAAACATTGAGCTTATTTTTTGGTCAGAATAGTATCATCTCAAATAGCATTTAAAAGCACTGAGGTATATTGTGGTTTTCCATGTGCCCTCACTTCTGAATCCTGTTTTCTAGGTACAGCCACTGTGTTGAAATAGTCCTTTTGTATTTGCAGTGTATTTCTCTAACTCCTGAATTAGCTGAACTTATTCAAAACTCCTCTCCAAAAAGTACTTAGTGGGTTTATACTATTTAATGATAACAATATAAAGTTAATGTTGTTTCAGTAAGTCTGTAACGGTTTTGGTCAGTTAACAAGGTATTTCCCACATATATTTTAGCAGCACGTGAAAAACCCATTTCCACCATTCTAGTGCTGATACCCCACATTACAAACCTATCCTCAACTCTGACTTACTATACCATTATAGCGAACTATGGTAGTAGTTTKCTTTATGGCCTTCCAGTTCCATGCAGTGTCTCCCTATAGTAATGTGAAATACAGCTTTAAAAATGCCTTTGTCTCTGCTGCTGTTGAATGAAAAASTACTTCCCTTGCTTCCACCTTCAAATTTGGCAAAATCCAGAAGTCATTCACCTTCATGTTGTCTCTGTTCCTTTCACTTCTAAGCTTCCAAAACGTGAATTTCTTTTGCTATTACTTGCATGCCTTCTTTTTAGGGGATTCCGTCTGTATGTAGGACTTTTTATTTAAGGCTTTCTTTAAGACATATTTTTGCAAGTAAATCAAGTGTACCTGTTTGTTCTCTCATTCTGCACCTTCATTTTCTTTTTACTTGCTTGTTTTTTTAAGTTTGAGCAGAGACCTTCTGAAGTGATGGAGATGCTACCCAATGCAAGTATTTTAGAACAGTCTGTGAGGATGCTATACATCTGACAGTTACTAGGACACTGGCACATCCTTTAGGCCTGCAGCATGACCTACATTAAAMCTAATTCACTAAATAATAAAAGTGCTCTGCTTTTAGACTCTAAGTTTGTGCTGGTATTAAAAGAGATTTGTAATCTGCTAGTGCATTATTTATTTGTGCACTAAAGTTTATAAAATGAAAGGAGTTAATTGATTAGATATTGTCCATTTTATGAATATCATAGAATCATAGAATGGTTTGGGTTGGAAGGGACCTTAAAGATCATCTAGTTCCAACCCGCCCTGCCATGGGCAGGGACACCTTCCACTAGACCATGTTGCTCAAAGCACCATCCAACCTGGCCTCGAACACTTCCAGGGATGGGGCATCCACAGCTTCTCTGGGCAAMCTGTTCMAGTGCCTCACCACCCTCATAGTGAATAATTTCTTCCTTGTATCTAATCTAAATCTACCCTCTTTTCAGTTTAAAGCCTTGTCCTATCTCTACATGGCCTTGTAAAAAGTCCCTCTCCAGCTTTCTTGTAGGCCCCCTTCAGGTACTGGAAGGCTGTTACAAGGTCTCCCCGGAGCATTCCCCTCTCCAGACTGAACAACCTCAACTCTCTCAGCCTGTCTTCGTACAAGAGGTGTTCCAGCCCTCTGATCATCTTTGTGGCCCTCCTCTGGACTTGCTCCGACAGGTCCATGTCCTTCCTATGTTGGGGGCCCCAGAGCTGAATGGAGTGCTCCAGGTGGGGTCTCACAAGAGTGGAGTAGAGGGGCAGAATCACCTTCCTTGACCTGCTGGTCACGCTTCTTTTGATGCAGGCCAGGATACGGTTGGCATTCTGGGCTGCAAGTGCACATTGCCGAGTCGTGTTGAGGTTCTCATCAACCAACACCCCCAAGTTCTTCTCCTCAGGGCTGCTCTCAATCCATTCTCTGCCCAGCCTGTATTTGTGCTTGAGATTGCCCTGACCCATGTGCAGGATCTTGCGCTTGGCCTTGTTGAACTTCATGGGGTTCACAYGGGCCCCCTCTCAAGCCTGTCAAGGTCCCCATAGATGGCATCCCTTCCCCTCCAGTGTGTCGACTGCACCACACAGTTTGGTGTCATCGTCAAACTTGCTGAGCATGAACTCAATCCCACTGTCCATGTCACCGACAAAGATGTTAAACAGCGCCAGTCCCCATACTGACCCCTGAGGAACGCCACTTGTCAGTGGTCTCCACTTGGACATCAAGCCGTTGACCACAACTCTTTGAGTGCGACCATCCAGCCTATTCCTTATCCACTGAGTGATCCGTCTGTCAAATCCATGTCTCTCCAATTTAGAGACAAGGGTGTTGTGTGGGACAGTATCAAATGTTTTGCACAAGTCCAGGTATATGACGTCAGTTACTCTTCCCTTATCCACCAACGCTGTAACACTATAGCAGAAGGCCACAAAATTTGTCAGGCACGATTTGCCCTTAGTGAAGCTGTATTGGCTGTCACCAATCACCTCTTTATTTTCCTTAGCATAGTTTCCAGGAGGATCTGTTCCATGATCTTCCCAGGCACAGAGGTGAGACTGACTGGCCTGTAGTTCCCCAGGCCTTCCTTTTTCCCCTTTTTAAAAATGGGGGTTATKTTTCCCCTTTTCTAGTCAGTGGGAACTTCACCGGACTGCCAATTTCTCTGTATTGCTCCCAGGCTACCTGTCCTTGCTTCCACCCTCTGTAGGCTTCCTTTTTGTATTTGAGTTTGTCCAAGAGCCCCTTGTTCATCCATGCAGGCCTCCTGGCATTTTTGCCTGACTTCCTCTTTGTTGGGATGCATTGCTCCTGAGCTTGGAGGAGTTCATGCTTGAGTATTAGCCAGGTTTCTTGGGGCCCTCTTCCCTCCAATGCTTTATCCCRTGGTACCAAGCAGATCCCTGAAGAGGCCAAAGTGCTCTSCTGAAGTCCAGGGTAGTGAGCTTACTGTGCGCCCTCCTCGGTGGCCTAAGAATCTTGAACTCCACCATTTTAAGGTCACTGCAGCCAAGGCTGCCCTTGAGCTTCACATTCCCCACCAGCCCCTCCTTGTTGGTGAGAACAAGGTCCAGCATAGCACCTCTCCTYGTTGTCTCCTCTACCACTTGGAGAAGGAAGTTGCCATCAACRCATTCCAGGAACCTCTGGGATTGCTTATGCYCTGCTGTGTTGTCCCTCCARCAGATAYCAGGGTGRTTGAAGTCCCCCATGWGGAYCAGGRCTTKTGAAYGTGAGGCTTCTCCTATCTGTCTATAGAGGCCCTCACCCGCTCGGTCTTCCTGGTCGGGTGKCCTGTAGCAGAYCCCCACYRTAATGTCACCTGTCCCTGCCCTCCCTTTAATCCTGACCCATAAGCTCTCAGTTGGCTCCTCATCCATCCCCAGGCAGAGCTCCAGGCACTCCAGCTGGTCATTGACATAGAGGGCGACACCCCCTCCTCATCTCCCCTGCCTATCCTTCTTAAAGAGCTTGTATCCCCCTATGCCAACACTCCAATCATAGGAGCCATCCCACCATGTCTCTGTGATGCCCTGATGGCGTGCGCACATCTCTAACTTCTCTTGTTTATTCCCCATGCTACATGCGTTTGCATAGAGGCATTTAAGTTGGGCCCCCAGTGAAGCTGACTKACTGGCTGGACTGGCTGGAACTCCTTTGTGCTGCTTTTCAGGTGCTCTCCTGCTGACCTGTGATCCTTCTCCAGGCTCTGGGCATCTATTGCTGGCACTGGCATCAAACTTGTAGGAGTGGGATGGATTGAGGCTCCCCTCCTCAGCAACTTTAGTTTAAAGCCTTAAATATAGGCTTTAAAGCCTTAAATATAGGCTTTAGAAATAAAAATTGTGTACTTTAAACTTCAGAGCTGTAAATTTATCAGTCATTCTTGCTTCTGTATTAGGATCACCCAACTCACCTCTATTTAACCTGTATTTTAAAAATTCTGTGGTTTAATTCTGCAAAATGTATAATTAACAATCAACTCTAGATAACTTCAAAGTTGTTCTGTGTTTTTTCCCTCTGTTGATTTTTCTTTTCAAAGTCTCTCGCTGTAGACTGCTTTTTTATAACTAGGGTCCATGGTTTCTGGGTATCTGCTGGCCTTTCTGTCAGTGCTTGTTTATGGTTCTCTTTAGTTTCTCTTGTGTAACATTACTGTGATTTTTTTAACTGAGTCTCTACTTCATTGTCATATACATTCTATCAGTAATGTATATTGTTTTAGAAATATCCCTTGGGTAGCTATTCTAATTAAATTAGTTTTAAAATACAGTAAGTAGAACAGTTATTTTAGTTACTGTGGCATAAGTAGTGAACTGTCATCCCTTGTCCTCCATTTCCAGTTCCCATGAACAGTAAGTTCATGCTATTGATTGATTAGACAATTAGAATTTGCAGGCTTCTATAAAAGAAACGTTAAATAAACAGTTGCAGTTTCCATTATTTTYCATATTTTTGCTAAATCTGTTGTAAAATATAACATGTAAAAGAAAGTGGTCTTTTTATAATACAGTTTGTTGTGATAATAATGGGGAAAAAGTTCTGCAGGTTAACTTTGTCATAAGCTCTACTGTAGAAAAAGCTTCTGAAAATTTCTTAAAAAGCTCATTTTTTTTTCTGCATAAACTTTAACTCAAGCCCTAAACTGTGTCATTTTAAGATTATGCCAAACCTAATTGTTAACGCTGATTTTTTATTTTTTTTTTCCAGCCAGGAATTGATGAAATTAGGGCAAATTACCTGGTTAGTGACTACTAGGCTAGGGCAGCTTCTAAAAAGACACTAAGATCTTAGGCCTTCACTCCAGTTAGACTGATTGGCACATGTACATTCATTATCAGCAGGAATCTGAGGGTTTAGACCTTTGGAGCCTAATCAATAGCTATTTACACTTACATGGAACAGCTGTTAACATTCATGGAAAAGAGGGAACTGAAATAAAAAGGCTTGAAAGCAAAGCTTCCAAGACTAGATTTTTAAAATATCTTTTTACAACTCAGAGTGAAATGGCATCCCTAACAATTGAGCTGCAAACTTCTGCACCGCTGAGGTTGCTTTTTACCTCAAGTTCAGAGTTTGATCTTCATGCATTTTTTTGTTTGTTTGATGTGGTTGGKTTTTTTTTTTWAAATGTTTTTGCAACTTCTAGGAGCAGCATTCCTGGCTATTACAACAATTTATGCAGAGAGTGGTTCAGGATTTGTGTTGCCGAGCGCCTCTGCTAAAGCTGGTGTAGAAGCAATGAGCAAGTGAGTAATACAGCAAAATGTGTGTTCTGCTTTTCACATCTTTGAGATAGGGTAATTGGTCTATAAAAATGGAGCTAGTTGGTATAGTCCTCCTGTTCCATTGTATCATAAGACAACGTTCCAGCCTCCAGTATCCTAGCAAGAAAATAGTATGCTGACAGCTTATTACAGAAGGAACTATTAACTGCTGTTACTGTGATGATTTTTATCACAAGGATGAGTGGACGATTTTTATAACAAGGATGAGATAAGGACAAGTGGAACTACTTCTTTTGGCAATAGCAAGTTCTAAAGTTTCAATTACAGAGTTTAGATAATCAGATTCTCTTGCATTCTCATAGGCGAACCAGCACTTAAAGACAGTTATTAGAGGAACTGTTTGAGGTCTGTAGTGCTTTCCACTTTCTTTTGTCTCAGGAAAAGATGTGCTTGTATTTGGGTGGAGTATACTGTTGCTTCACCTATCTAGTTTCATAAAGAAATGTGTTTCCTATCACTATTTTAAATTAAGGTCTGCAGTTGTACTTAATTCAGAACAGTATCATGTGACATATCCATGTTACTCAGCAAAAAAAAGGATTTCTATCATTATTAACTATAGGGCAGTCCTTCATAGAAAAGAGATCTTCCTCTGCACTTCGGCAGAAGAATTGAATAGTTTGGCAGCCTTTTAGCAACTGGAATTCTTTATCCAGAAGAAAATGAGGGAATGAGTGATGGTCTTGATTTCTGTTCTATAGAGCTGTAACTGAAGTGTGTACTTTTCAGAGACTTTATGACCCAGCTAATTCATTCACCGTAGTAGATGATCTGAAGTACTGCTTATGCAGAGAAAATGTTGCCATAAAGCAAAATTATTCTACTGGTCCCATGTTAGAATGTAACCTCTGTTTTGTGTTATTTCAATATGTTTGATGTGAGAGCGATGTTGAAAAAGTTAGAAATGTATACTTGTGGGGTAGTCTAAATTACCAGAGAAAGCTGGTGGCCTAACAGTTGTTTGTCAAGGAGTTTAGGTGCCAAAAGCATCTGTATGATTTGCGAGGGAGAAAGAATTGCTCATTAATGTTGGTTTATCTATGATGCATCTATTAAATCAATATTCCTCTGTGAATGTGATTTTTTTTTTTTCTTCTCTGAAATGTTTTTGTTAAGAACAAAAAAACCCTTAAGTAGAAATGCCTGTTTCAGGAAAATTCTAATATTTACACATTTGATTCAGTTTTAAATTTTTTTTGCTGAATAGCATTATTAGAATATTGTGTTTAAAATATTGATGCATTCTGTTAATGAATTTTTAGGTCTCTTGCGGCTGAATGGGGTAAATATGGCATGAGATTCAATGTGATTCAACCAGGTCCAATAAAAACAAAGGTACATAGCATGAAGTGGAACACAGCCTTGAATATGCTTTGTAGTACAGACTTAACTTTAAGATAGTCTAACCTTTTCTGTAACTGTTAAATTCAAATCCTTGGTAGTCAAGACTGTGCTAGAATATTGAACATGCTACCTCTCAACAATTCTTTTGTAAAATAGAATTTCTTGAACTTCTGAAACCTGCCACTGCTCCTTCTACTACGCTAATAAAAATGAAACCTTTTTTTTAGTGTTTCAAAGAAATGATATATCAAAATATTTAATGTTGATTCTTATCAACTGTACGTACCTAGTTTGTCAAGTGAAGTGAATTCTTACACTTGGCGGAGTAAAAGTGCCTATTTCTGCCTGAACTCCTAATTTTTAAACAAAACATCTCATAAATTCCAAAATTTCAGAATCTCTTTTAGGTATATGAGAACAGAATCTTGCGAGTTTTGTTGAAAATCACAAAACTAGAAAGAGAAAAAACAAGTCAGCAAGGAAATGTGAAGCTTTGATATGAGTGAAAAGGAGGACTGGAGGGTTTGAAGGAAGTAATCCAGACCAGCTGGAACAGGAAGAAAAAAGAAAGCAGTCCTGCAGGAGGAGAGAGGAGGATTCGTTTCACATTGAATCAAAATATTACAGTTATGAGCAGTAACAGCTAATAATGGTATTAATACTACCTGTGAAATGTTTCACAGTTAGTTTTCCTGTTGTTTTGGGGTTAGGGGTGCAGGGTTGCTTCTTTTTTTCCCTTTTTTTTTTCTTTTTTTTTTTTTTTTTCCTTCTTTCCTCTTGTCAGTATTAGATGCTATACTGGACAATTGAGTTTTACCTTTTTTGACTGTAAAGAAAGATAAGTGGCAATATCAGCAGGGTTATAAGAATGTTGAAACAACATTACAGGATCAGACCAAAGTCTTCCAGGCCTTGCGTCTGGTGGATTTTTAGGCAAGAGTAGAAGAAAAACATTGAATGACATTTCTTCTTTATGTCTCCAGCCTCTGGCAGTTTATGGCCCAGGGAGTTTGATACAGTTGATATCTCTTCATATTGCAATCATGATGGATTTTTTCTTCCACTAGTTTGTCCTGTTCCTTTCTGAATCCATATAAACTTTTGGCATCCACTATATCATGTGGCAAGATCACTCTGATTTATAGATTCTCATAATTTTTGGCAAGTTAACTGCTTCAAATGTCAATATTGYTACTTCTTGTTAATGTTTCTGATTTAAACTAAGAGTGTATATCCCACTTGAGATACTGTGTGTTCTTAATAAAGTACTACTTTTGTCATACTGGTTCAAAGTTAAAATTTCCCTGAAAGCATAAAAAGGCAGACCGGCTTTACTTAAAACAGCATATTGCAAAATCAAGGCTTTCAGCCTTAGGGGCTACATCCATGTCCTTAAAAAACACTGTTATAAGTCATGATAGGAAAGGGAAAAAGTGTACAAGCACAGTATTGTTAAGCTTATAAACTAGCATTTAAAAACATGGCAATAGGAGACTTAAATGGCTTGAGTACAGCCATGATTGCATAAATTACAGTGTGCTTTAACTCTCATAACTTCAGTAACTTAACATAAATGTTACTAATACATTTCTGATTTTGCCTGAGGATGTTGTTTCCTTGTGGAGGAGCCAGGAAGAACAAAAAACTCTTGTTTCCCATGCGATTCTAAGCTATTCAAATACTAAAACTTCCAGTCACTTAATTGAGTTCTAGCCATTGGTGCAATTTAACTGAACTTGGATTTTTTTTTTCTTTTCTTTTCAGGTTTACTTGCTCTGTGTCATGTATAATTTTTCTGTCACTTTTCTGCTCCTCCTCTTTCGTTGTTCCTCTCCCCTGTCCATGCAGCAGTTTTGAGTCTTGCTTATTTCCTCAAATGTTTATCAAGGGTGTTTGGGAAACAAAGATTATTAACCCCTTTTGTTTTTCATAGATAGATAGTGGGTGAATATCCCAAACATGTTAAATTCCAGCTTATCACCCTCAGTAGATGCATATCAATGCAGCAGGGGTAAATTCTGTTTTCTGTTCCCTACTTCTTTTTCATCTCACTGATAAAGATGGTGTAGACAGTTTACTCACATACGTTAACTTGCATGTTGTTTATGCAAAGTCAAATCTCTTGTTTTTTTTAATTTCTGATATAACTTTTTCCCCCCCCAAATGTTTCTCTTATTTCTCAGGGTGCTTTTAGCCGCCTTGACCCAACAGGCACATTTGAGAAGAAAATTATTGAGAGGATTCCCTGTGGCCGTCTGGGAACTGTAGAAGAAATTGCAAATCTTGCTGCCTATTTCTGCAGTGACTATGCAAGCTGGGTTAATGGAGCAGTAAGTTTTAGTTGATCTTGTTTATACAATTAACCTGATCATGGTCTGAGTTTTGCTAGTATTTTTTAAAGCACTGTCTTCAGAAATGAAACAAAACCTGTTACTTGGAAATTCTTTACAAGCATTATTACCGTTTTAATTGTCATGCATGGTAGTTAGTACYTTTAAAAAGAACTTTTAGAAATGATTGAATTACATTATTTTGAACATGGGTTTTTCTGATCCAAATCAGTGAAAATTATTTTCACAGTTCATAACAAGGGAGTGCTACAGAAGACCCACTATTATTAAATGCACTGCTTATGCTTTTTCTAGGTTATTAGAATGGACGGTGGAGAATATGTTTCTATGGCAGGAGAATTCAATGATTTGAAGAAGGTATTAAATTCCTTGCTTGCTATTTTATATTTGAACAAATACTTAGATGTGTAATTACTATATTACGTGGATTCCAATAAAATGCTCTTTTCTTTTATTAGGTTACCAAAGAGCAGTGGGATATGATGGAAGCAATGATTAGAAAAACAAAAGGCTCTTAAAGTATGTAACTGTATGGTGGAGATTTTTGGAAATGAACACCACTTTTTCATGACTATTTAGAAATAACCAATTGAGAAATAGCCTTCAAAATSTTTTGTATGCTGACTTCAATAAAATATTTTGAAATTGTCATATTTTGAATATAGCATGTATATTTTTCCCATCTACAGTCTAATCTGTTGTCAGTAGTAGTGAACAACAGTTGTTCACTGAAATTTTATTGTTCTTTAGATGATGTCTTACATAGCCATGCGTGGTCTACAATTAGCTTTTTTTTAATATTTCAGAGGATTTTTTTGTTTTTCAGATATGTCTCAATATTGTAATTCCAATAGCATTTCAGGGCTATCATAACTGAATATAATTGTTAATCTGAGGAAAAACTGAGACATTAAGTCCTCATCTTCACACTTCAGTCCTAAACTTCTGAGTAACAAAGTTTCAAGTTATTAGCAGGACTACCTAACTGAGATAGGATGTAACTCCTGTGGTTACTTACAAAATCTTGAAATACATAACCATCTTGGTTTCATCCTGTGCTGACATTTTCAGTCTGTTAATTATCTTATGCTGAACTCTGAAAATGGCATTTAAGGACTAGCAGTGCCTTTCTAAGGAGCTTGCTCTTTGTCGTGATTAAGTTAATGTTCTTGAAAATGAGAAGCTAAAAATCATTTGCTATTAATGTGTGTGACTAGGGGAGTCTCTCCATAAAAAATGGTTTACTTAAGACTAGTAAAGGACATCAGTAAATCAGGACTGAAAGCATTGAAACCTCATTGGTTGAGATTTACAGAAATCCCTAGGTTTCAGTCGCATTCACAGACTGGTACTAAAGAAGCTTTAAGATGGCATTACCTCTGAATCTACTCAGTTTATCCATCCCAGATAAGCAGGTGATTAAAAAAAAACCCAAACAAATCCAAACAATGTTTACTGCTGTCCCTCTTTTAGTGTTATTACATTTTCCAGATTAGGGGGTTGCAGTTGTTTGTCCCTCCTGCTTCAAACAAAGGATGGAATTCTTCAAAGAAATTAACAGGCTGTATTGGGTTTGCATGGCAAGGTTTTGGTAGCGTGGGGGTCTACAGGGGTGGCTTCTGTGAGAAGCTGCTAGAAACTTCCCCTATGTCTGATAGAGCCAATGCCAGACAGCTCCAAGACGGACCCACCGCTGGCCAAGGCCGAGCCCATCAGTGACGGTGGCAGCGCCTCTGGGATAACGTATTTAAGAAGGGGAAAAAAAAAACTTGTGCAACAGCAACTGCAGCCGGAGAGTGAGAATATGTGAGAGAAACAGCCCTGCAGACACCAAGGTCAGTGAAGAAGGAGGGGCAGGAGGTGCTCCAGGCACCGGAGCAGAGATTCCCCTGCAGCCCGCGGGGAAGACCATGGTGGGGCAGGCTGTCCCCCTGCAGCACATGGAGGTTAACGGTGGAGCAGATATCCACCTGCAATCCGTGGAGGACCCCATGCCGGAGCAGGTGGATGCRCCCAAAGGAGGCTGTGACCCCGTGGGAAGCCCATGCTGGACCAGGCTCCTGGCAGGACCTGTGGCCCTGTGGAGAGAGGAGCCCACACTGGAGCGGGTTTGCTGGCAGGACTTGTGACCCCATGTGGGACCCACGCTGGAGCAGCCTGTTCCTGAAGGACTGCACCCCATGGAAGGGACCCATGCTGGAGCAGTTGGTGAAGAACTGCAGCCCGTGGGAAGGACTCACGCTGGAGAAGTTCGTGGAGGACTGTCTCCCGTGGGAGGGACCCCATGCTGGAGCAGGGGAAGAGTGTGAGGAGTCCTCCCCCTGAGGAGGAAGGAGCGGCAGAGACAACGTGTGATGACCTCACCGCAACCCCCATTGGGCACGCAACCCGTGCCCTTCAYGCGACTGCGGCATGGCTCGAGGGCGCGAGAGCGGGCAGGACCCCCACGGCCCTGCAGCCGCTGCCGCCATGCTCTGCCCGGACGAGCAATCCTTGAGGCAAACGTTTTACAGTTCAGCCCCTTCCAGTTCCTGCGCAAAAGTACTTAAAGAATTTCAAGTGCTTTCGCAGCTTAAAATGCATACTGCTTCTTGACCTAAAATTAAAAAAGAAGACCTTTGTCTTTTCCTTTATTGCTTTTACTCATCGGAGAGATTCAGGCCAACTTTGCATCTGGGAGAAACTCACTTTAATTCATAGTGAACCTTTCAGGGACTGAAGATCTTTTCTGAACTATCAGAGTTACTGGAACGTCCTTCAAAGATGGGTTTTTTGCTTTAGTAGATAAGGTCAGAATATTGAAGGGAGGCCCCTTAAAGCCTGCTTGTAAATAGATTCTGGGTATTCATTCAATAACAGAACGTTTATCACTTGCAGAAAACACGTATTGCTTCTGAAGTATCTTCTTCTACATGTTTGCCGTCCAAAGCTAAATGAATTATTAATTGTAAAGTGACAACATTTTAAAGCATATATTATTCAGTGATAGAACCAGAAAGCACATTTTAAATTTTAATGAGCATCTGTAGTAAGAATAGAGTCTATTTTCATCTTACCTATACCAATGACATCCATTTCAAACTATGCCAGTTAATTGGTTTTAGATTCTGAACATTCTGTCTTGACAAGATGTATACAATGTGCTGATGCAGGTTTTAGAAATGGCATGTAATGTTTTAAAGAATTATATGTTACTGGATAGTTTATAAAATATTTCCTAATATATAGACTTAGTTAAGTGAAAAAACTTAATTCTGATCTAGCTGTCCACTTCTGCAGGAGAATGGAATAGTCTGGCTTGATTCATTTCCTTCATTAAAAGAGTTGTTAGACTTGCTGGGGACAGGAGAGGATGAAGAGATGAATCTTGAACATCTCAAGTTTATGTTTTACCAAAATACAATTTAATTGTTTGTTCCTAAAGTAGCAACACATGACATCTGAACTCAAGAAAAGGACAAGAGAAAGCAGTATTATAGCCACTACCTAACTGTTGTGGTTAACTCGGCAGGCAGCCAAACACCATACAGCCGCTTGGTCACTCCCCCGCCTCCAGTGGGATGGGGGAGAGAATAGGAAAAAAAAAAGTAAAATCTGTGGTTTGAGATAAAGACAGTTTAATAGAACAGAAAAGGAAGGGAAAATAATAATAATAATAATGATAAAAGAATATACAAAATAAGTGATGCACAATGCAATTTGCTCAGCACCCGCCAAACGATGCCCAGCCCGATCCCGGGCAGCGGTTGCCACCCCCCGGCCAACTCCCCCCAGCTTATATGCTGAGCATGACGTCATATGRTATGGAATACCCTGTTGGCCAGTTGGGTCAGCTGTCCTGGCTATGCCCCCTCCCAGCTTCTTGTGCACCTGGCAGAGCATGGGAAGCTGAAAAATCCTTGACTAGTGTAAGCACTACTTAGCAACAACTAAAACATCAGTGTGATATCAGCATTCTTCTCATACTAAATCTAAAACACAGCACTATACCAGCTACTAGGAAGAAAATTGTCCCAGCCAAAACCAGGACACTAACCCAGGTGGTGTCTGGCTTGGCTTGGAAATTCCAAAACAACCTGTTCCTAAATGCCCATGAGGATGAGACCATCCTGAAGGAGGCATAAAATATCCCTAATTCCCAAGAGGTACCCAATCCATAAACATACTCTGCAGTTTATATTGCGCAGACTATCACAGTTGTATATCACAGACTGACATAAAGCATAGTTATTACCGTTACTTTATTCAAAACATAGCAAAAATGGTAGGAGATAGTATCCCCATTCTACACACTGTCTTACACTGATGTATTTGCCCTGGGACTGTTACATTCCTGACCCTACCTCAGCTTGCCAGTGACCCACAAGGTAAAAAGGGGAGTATGAAAAAAGTATTGCTTTGCAGCATAATAATTTTATAGAGATGAAGTTGGAGGGACAAGAAAGTGGAGGGATGAGTCATAAAAAAGGTGATGACGTACATTGGAGATCGTGAATGGAGTCAGTAGAGTTGCAGAGGCAGTTTAATTTTCATGGATCACAAAGAAAACTTTCCTGGGTTCCAAATACCCTTTTTTAAAATGACTTGTGCACGACCCATCAGTCAAAGGTGTTAACACTTGCATGAACTCAGCTGACAGACACTTGCAAAGGAGGATTCATTGTCTGTTTTCAACTGTAAAGTACATCTTGCCTGCTTGATTAAATCTTGAAATGACCCTTTTTATTTCAGTTGATGATTTACTGTCTTTAAACATGTCTGTTACAATTACTTAGATTAATTCTGTGCTGTAAAAGTGGCATTGCATTATAGTAGAGGCTTATAAACAATTTACAAAAATCATTTGAGGTTGCAAATGAAAGAGATTAATTGTATTACCTCTTGGCTATAATACTAGAACTGCTGTCAATCTTTGGTTCTCCTTTTTCTGGGAATTCCCTCCTCTTGAATATTTCATTACTGTTGAGAGTATTGCTATTATTTACCAATTCAAGAATCTGCTTCACATGCACAAAACGACACTATTTGAGGGAACTATAGGTTCCTATCTGTCTGTACTGGCTTCCAAGTTCATTGGCACATGAACTGTGTATTTATCTGTCCTTTTTTTCATATGTTGATAACACGTAAGTAAAGACACTGAAGAGCAAGGAAATTTATATCTAACTCCATGGAGCTTCTTGTGTTGTAGCTGCTAGACATGTAACCCCACTTTAACCAAGGTAAAAGCCCCAGTCTTCCATGTGATCATTTAATATGCAGTAAAATAATATGATCTTTGGGATTTTGGTGCATTGGCCTGCTTTTAATTAGTGCAGAACAACTTCAGTTGATTTCAGAGAGATTTGGAGGTGCTCAGCACTTCAGAAAATCAGGCCACATGCATTTGGGTCCCTAAATATGGATTCTGATCCTCCTCATAGACACAGCAAGTAGGTGTGGGTTTCGATATGCCTCCACAATCAGTGATTATAACCATGATTGTGATGAGGGCTTAGTATAAATGCACAAGATGCCAAATGGAAATGAATCAGGAAAAGCTAACATTGTCTAATGAAACAAAGACTTAATCCTAGTTTAAGTGGAGTTCAGCAGCAGCGTGTGCGTATTTTGTGAGACGAGGTTCGTTTTACGTAAAAGCGCTGCCGGGTCTCAGGATCCTGATCTGTATTAGACATTTGCACATGGAATATGCTGTCTAGAAATTTCTTAAGCTTGCTGGGCTAATCTTTTCAAAGATAAATAACTAAGTTGTAAACAGGGGGGATTAGACTGGTGCTATGATACCGTGCATGAAATGTTTGGGATAGAACAGTGCAGCAGTGAACGAAAGCCAAATGGTTTGCTTCAAGGCCCGTATTCAATCCTGATTAAATCATTGGTGAAAATTAGCATGATATTCTCCATAATGGGCAGTGTTTGTATCACAGCTGCCAGCTGGGCAGTGTTAGTGACTTTGGATCAGGTGAGGCCCCTGAGGTGCACTGACGGACTGTGTTGTGGGCACAGCTGGAAGCAGGCACTTGCTATGCCTGACCTGATACTGCTAAGGTTTATGTCTGTCTGCAAATACTGCCTTTATAATGCCAAAGGTTTTTAAAGGGCCTAACAGTTAGTGGGATTTTTTTTTAGTTTGAGCATTAGTAAAAGTTTGGTGCGTTGTGCTTTAAAATTAATAGCAAATCACCTTCTTACTTGATTTGAATAGGAAACATTGTGTGAAGTTTTCGTCTGTACACATTTACACTAGAATGGGCTAAAATTTTCCACAGCATACTTGTTTGAAATTTGTAGGAGTCTGAGCATTTATTAGCTTGAGTGYTTATTAGTTTGAGTATTTATTTAAATATAGTATATATATTTTAGACAGTAGAATGGTTAACAACTTCAGTAAAATAGATCCTGTGTAGCTACCTGTGAGCCAGTTTCTCTGTTTAGCAGGAATATGGCATACCTCAGGTAATTAATTTTTGTGCATGCTACTATTTTACTTTCAGTTTGCCACTGTTTTACCTTCAATCTTTCTTTTGGTCACCAAATGTCTACCAGAAGAAAGAAGCTTGCAGTCTTCCCTGTCATCCCCTCTCTTATTATTCCAAGCCCTTTCTGCCCCAACCCTGACATTTTAAGAGCTCTGCCCAGAAGTGTTTTAGAGATTTTAAAACCTGGAGTTTTTACAGCAGTTTTCATGTACCAATATTTGCTATACTTTGCTTTGCACTGACATAGTAGACACCTTTGCTAGAACTGGGCTTTTAAATTTCTGTCTTTTAATCCAAGTTTTATTTGTGAGRAATAACTGCAGGAAACATTCTGCCTGTGGGTGACTGAGACCCGCTTTCCGTGTCGTGATCCGCAGCAGAGCCAGCTGGTGGGCAGCAGCAGTAGTGGAAGGGTGACTTCAGAACTGATCTGTGACAGGTAACTTTACTCTTGTTCAGGAAGACAGATTCCAACTTCTGTGATGACTTTTTGTCAAAACACTTTAAACACTTTATCTTCCACCGTGATGCTTTTGGCAAACAGTCACATCATATTTTTACATACAAGTTTTTGTGSTTTTTCTTTACCTTTACACTTTTAAAATGTTAAAATAAGGCAAAATCCAGGGTTTCAAGTGCACAGTATGAACAATATAAATCATTTATTGTACTGATAGGCAGATTCACTGTTCCTTCACTTAACATACACAATTGTATTTCACATTGCATAGAGAAAGGAGCAGAACAAGCTGGTRAGAAGTTAAACCACTGTGCGTTGAGTGGGAGTAAAGCGGTGAGAATGAGCTAGCTTAATCTTACTTTAAATTTTTTGTGGCTTTTTTCAGCAAGGCCCCATCCTGCACCACCTACTCCTTAACCTTCCAAGGCTCAGACTGGAGAGAGCCCAAGGCCATTAGACCATTCCTGAAATGGTATTTAGTTGCCCGAGTTCACCTGAGGAATTCAAGGATTCATTTCAGTGGGAGCTCAGTGACTGTAATCTTGGAGGATCTGGGCCCATTGTTTGAGACACGTTTCAAGTAAAATTTGAAATTTGCATTTGCTTCTGCTTGTTAAATAAGACACAGAGATGCATCTGAGAAGTTGTATATAGCTAATCTGCTAACCTGGAATTGCTTCTGAAACAGTTGTACATGGAGGCAACGTAGGTTTATTGGCTTTAAGAGGCAGCCTAGTGTCCTTCCTACACCAGTACATACTGGGAGCAATGGCCTGGACATTCATGGAGTTGTCTGGCATAAAACCAGTGTAAAGTAAAAAGGGAGCCAGGCCAAAAAAATAAAGATGGAAGAAGACAGGGCTGTTTCCATATTGTATTTCCCGTTTAGAAAATACCTCTCTAGCATAATAAAAAGCAGAGCCCACCATGTAAACTAAATTAYTAAATTGGTATAAAATCTGTACTAGATCTTTTGCTTCTTTTAGTGTTAAATTTTAATACTATTATTATAGATTAGTAATTCAGTGAAACATCCAAGGAGGCACATTTTTTTTAAATAGCTGTTTTGTCCTTTACATGGTACAGAAAAAAGAATCCAGGAGATAGACAAACTAGACACCAACGATCTTAGGATATTAAATTTAATTATAGATTACACAGAATATGATGTAAAAACAGCAATTTACTAGAATAATTATAACCTGCAAAATGTGAAAATAGTTTAGAAAATGGATTGTCATATTCTCTGACACAGCAATAGTCATGAAAGGTACACTTATAATATCTTATGTTAATCTGTGTATTAACTATACTACCTGTCATTTAGCCAGGATTCCAAGACAGATTAAAGGCATTTATTTCTGAAGTGCTTACGTTTAAATTCAGTAAAGTTAAACAACTAGATTGAAAACACTATATTTTTGTCAACTACCGCATGGAGATCTATCCCAGATAAATGCTTTGTCTATATGCGATGAGTTCTTAATGAGAAGAGTAATTGAAAAACTTCAGAGAGCACAGACCTGTAAGTGGGTGGTTTGACAACTGAAAATATTTCTTAGTGCCTTGGTAAATTTTGGAAATCAGACACACCAACGTCTCTTTCCTATTTCAAATGTAAATCATATGTTATCTGAATTCATGCTTTGCATTAAAAAACATTTAGTTGTAATTGGGAAAGAGATCTGTAGACCTTTTTGTTACATAGATCAACAAGGAGAAATGTTGCAAGTGTCAAAGGATATGATGACCACAGCAATGTCAGCAGGTTTAATTTTTTTCCAGCTGTGTTTATGAAAGCAAAAAAAAAAACCAAAACAAAACCAACCCAGACATATTTTAGTTTCTTTTTGAATATACAGACTGGCCCAAACATAGACATTCTCTTTATCAATCTTATTGTTACAAAAACTGTACATTACAAACAGTATAGAAACAAACTGAAAGGAATGTGCCACACATCCTGGCTAATTTTCTATATGCAGTTTAAAAATACAGCCTACTCCCTTACAGTGCACAGTTATTGTGTAGATAGAGTACATCACTAGTTAAGTGGACATGATAGAAGAGTTCTAGTTTTCCTCAGCACAGAGAATAAGAGCCAATTCTGCTCGGTAAAGCTTTCCTCCATCAGACAAGGCCATGATGCTTTTCTTGTATGTCGCAAGGTTGTTAATGTCTAATTCCTATTTAAAGAACAGATAATGCTTTATAATCCTGTTTAGGTACCAACATGAACAAGTTTGCTTCCAGTGGCAAAAAATGAGAAAAAAAAAAGGGTATTCTCAGCCTGTACAACAGTAACACGCTGCAAATGTTGTTTATGTATATGTATGTTATCCATATTATAGCCATATGTTAGATTGCTGATAGCTGGTGTCTCAGAAGCAAGCTTTTGACAGTGTTGCTACATAATCACAACTCCCCTAGTTCAGGATTTACACTGCTATGACTTCTGACAAGATTTTTAGTTGTACTTTGACTTCAGGAATTATGACTTAGAAGCTCTGTATTTATCTTAATTGGGTGGATTAAAGTGTCCTTAAAAACCCAAATTAAATCTAATCTCTAAGGGGAAAAAAGCCCTCTAGGATTACCTTTTTGTTCTTTTCACAGAGATCCTTCAGTAGTGCATCAAGTTCATTTTCATCGATATAGCCATTGCCATCCTGAAAAATAACATTAGGGACAGTTTTAAACATCTTAATTTCAGAGGCTATGGCTAGTTTTCCGCAAATTCAGAAAATAAGTGCCATCAAATTACGCAATTAATAAAAAGTTTTTTTGAAGACTTACTTGATCGTACATCTCAAAGGCTTTATTGAATTCTTTTGCACACATTTTGACACCCTAAATGCCAAAAGGAAAAAAAATCCATTAATGACACCAGTTATGTGTGATGGTAACAAGTTACCTTAAGAATGTGAATAGTCATACCTGAAATTTAATAAGAAAATTTTCCTGTACAGGGAGTAGTCTTTGGAGAGAAAAAGCAAAGGTCAAAATATTTAACTGTTTCCATAACAGCGATTGGTACAAGATATTTGTTGGGAAAAGAGACAGAAGACATACCTGGCCAGTTCAGTAAGCTCCAACTTTCCATCATTGTTTGCATCAAACATCCTGAGCTGAAAGAATAGATAATTTTACATTACTAATCAAAATTAATCAACATAATGAAGAAAACACTTCTTTGGAAAACTTAAATTCAATGAAATTTAGCCTTTATTYCATGCTGAAATCCAGGTTTTAATGTCATATTTGCTGTGTAATATATTTATTTAAAGTACTGAAGAAGTAATTTATATTAATTAATTATACTGCAAAAGCCTGATACRAAACCAGATGAACAATTCTGTTTAACCTACTGTAAGGTAGGTCTTAACCTGCCTACAGTGATGAATGTCCCATATGAGAAATGCACATGTAATTATTTATAAATGAGAGGAGTGTTGACATGATAACATTTTACTTTTGAATTCATGTCATGATCTGATAATAGCATCATTATTCTCTATTCATAAAGGTAAAACAACAGTCGGGTATTCAGTAGAATCCAAGGTATTCAATTCCTTAGACAGAAAATAATAGACATTTCATTCAATTGGCTGCTAGGTCTAAATATTTAAGTAAAGATCATGTTCTGTTTCTGTGCTATATTTCAAGAAAAGAGTGAACAAATTCTGTAGATGATCACATTTTGCTGATGGTATGAAAATGGGAAATTAAATGTCTCCAAATACTTACAATTAAATTATAGAAATAAACATATTAATGTAATTTGACAAAATATGTGAATACTATTTACAATAAGGTTTAATCATCCTATTGTATTAAAGTGTTTTCCTTTGAGCCCTTGAAAGCATGAGCTGCTGCTGCTTGAGTGGTACAAACAGCTTATATTCGTTATTAGAAGTAGATGGAGATATTACATCTGCGTGGGACTTCCTCTCGAAGTCTTTATGTCTGTATAGTTCCATTTTTCTGCTTGCAAGTATTATTTTGCCTTTGCTGTATAAAAGAGTCACAAAAGCAGCAAACTGTACAAAACATTGTTAGACATTGTACTGAAAACACCACCACCCACACTCCATCCCATCACTTTCAATCACAGTAATTTTAGATGTAATTTTTAGATAAGAGGAAGAGTGGCATCCTGTGCTGAGATAAGTGTATATCCTTTTAAAGATAGAATTAATGCCATGAMAAAAGACCCAATTTCACTTGGTTGATACACAATAAATGGCAAAGGAGACCAGAAAAGAGACCAATTCTATAAACATTTATTTCTACATAACACCCAGGTTCCTTTTAACACTTCCTTTCCTTGTATAAAAGCATCTGCCTTGCATGCATTTCCCATGCAAGGAGATTTGCTTCTGGGGGAGGTAAGCAGTGGCAGCTGTGAAGTCAACGTAATTTGTATTTTGATGGGTTGTTAGTGGCTGGCTCTGCCTGCCTGCAGCTGCTCAGGACTGCATGTTTTCTATTAGTCGTCTTTTCTAGTTTCTGAGGTGGTTATGGAAGAGCTGGCCCTATATTTTTTTTCTTACTGCTGTTAATTCTTTGTCACGGTGTCTCTCTGCAGAGGCCAGAACTTAGAGCACACTTTAAGATGAACGTCAAAAAGCTCCTTGAATGAAAAGGATACGTGTTATCTTCACCAGTGAATAAACAGTGACAATTCTAGGTAAATGGTTTATACTGGTACAGCAAACCAGCAGACTTTTTCCAGRAGAAACACAAGTTTTGATCAGCCATTCTCAGGCCAGTTTGAGGGCTAGTGTGTTTACCTAGCATGTTTTTGATTGCTAAAAACATTTTAGGATGAAACCAAGCTGGTAAAACAAAAAATGTAGTGTTATGCATTTCCTGAAGACAAGAATTCCAAATCTTTTTTTTTCTTGAAACGTCCACTCAGAAGCCAATACTGGTCCCTACCATGAAGCACCATAGCTGTGGGATGGAAGGAGTTCCCCAAGGAYGGGCTGGTTTAATAAAGCCAGGGAAGCGACAGTTTTGTTCTAGTGTTTATCTAAAACATCAGTTTCTCCTTCTTGAAGGGGGGAAGAAGGAAAAAGTGAGATGTTTGTAAATCTGATAAAAAGCCACCATGCAGTGATGGCTTTTAAGACAAGAGACAGACACTACAGCACTGTAAGAAGACAAAACACTGAAAGTAACCCCAAATTAATTTGATCTAAATATAATAATGTAATTATGACAGGTACAATTTTTCTCCTATGAACTGTGAAGACTTCAGTTTTACAACTAATGGCACAGAGAAGCATAACCATAGGATGGTATGGTCTAGTATTATATAAATACCAAGATTCAAAATTCCTGAGCTTTTTTTTTTAAGCAGCACTGAAAACTGCCCATCAAAGCTCTGTAGCTGCAGAAGTACTTGCAGTGCTAGATGCCATAGTCATCTCTCTGTTGCAATGACATAGTTAGCCTGATTAGGACCTGGTGGGGCTCCAAGTCATTTAGAGCCTTCCAATGGCTAAAGATAAACRGTTTGGATTAATTCAGTCTTGTTGAAATATGCCTGTAAATAATCTTACCATTATTTCTGTGTATTCTGTGAGCTTTGAGTCTTCAATCTGCTTATTTGCTTTCTGTAATAAATCTTTCAAGAAGCTCTGTTAAAATAAATGGAAGAGTAATAGGTGAATTTTTATCTACAGTATAAAATGCTTGACTTGCTAACTTCAGATTAAAGTAATGGGAAATACTATTTTACTCCCACTTTAGTATTTACTGCTGAAGTTTCAAATAAGTATGAAAAGAAGTAGCAATTAACAGCTAAGAATATAACAGTTTCTTTTGATCAATTCAAGTATACTGCACAGTTTTATTTGGAAAAAGTGACTCATAAAACTTTCTGCGTTGTATGCCATTTGTTGTATTGTGAATTTGGAAAAAATAGTTTGGCTTTCAAGTATACTGCTTCCTAATCAGCTCTATCAGTAAACTAAACTACTTAACCTTGAGTCTCCTTGAAAACTTGGATGCCTAATCAATTCTTGCAACACAGGAACAATTTTACAGAAAAGACTAATGATTAATCAAGTTTTCTCCTTGCCTATAGCAGTACCCGATGCTAGAAGAAAATGTCAACCTACATTGCTCCTTCCTACCTTGTACTTTAAATGTGTGCAGCCAGTTTCATTGGATTTTTTTTTTTAATGAGAATTTGGTATAGTATCACATGATTTTAAATACCAGCCATTTTTACTTTAAAAAAATAAGATTGTTTCCACCCATTCAGTGGTTTAAATTTCTGTAGTAGATCTGTGACATTAAAAAAGAAAGATATCAATTTGTTTACAAGGGCATTACAAGACCTGAGATGTCTGTATGCCTGTCAATGCTCAATGAAGTACCTAATTACTGTCATTAGTTGGAGTGTCATTATCTTTGTGGAATTTTGGGCCACATTTCAAGGTAGAAAATGGGGTAGGTTATAAGCAAATCTATTTGTACGTAGATGACATCTTGAACTTGAAGGCAACCGTGTCAATAGTCATATGACTAATACCCACTATAATTCTTCCAGTCCTGCCCYCGCTGTGCTGGAAGGCCTTCCTGGTAGTTTGTATACAAAGAACATGACTGCAATGTTGTAAATGGACGTTACGGAGACATCTTTAATCTTGTGTGCTTTGATGGAAAATAGAACTGGAAAGGATGTTGAACGGCTGTCCAGTCCATCTCCATGTCTCAAGACAGGATCGTCTATAGCTAACCTTCCTGAGTTACTGTCTGATCTGAGCTATTGCCTAAATACAGGCAGTGATGGAGAGTCTACGTCCCCCTTAGACAACATATTCTACGCCGTTTCTATTGTTAGAAGGTTTTCCTGATTTCCAGCTTAAATTTCTCTTACAACGTTGTAAGTGGATGTACTCCTTAAATAGCAAATACTTAAAATGTTTGGGCTTGTCAAGAAATACTGATCTCAGAATAAAATTGGACATTTATGTCTTATTTTCAACACGTTAAAATGGCCTGTTTCTCTGAGGTGGACAAAATGTCACAGCACAAGAGAGATGGGACCATTAGGGATCCAGTTAAAATGTCTTCATTCTTCAGCTGGTCCTCAATCAGCCCTGCCTTTTTAAGTCTATTTTAAATTCTAGCAGCTGGCAACAGTCCTTAAGGCATCGTCTAACAGCTAGAGAGTTCTCAAGTGCTACGTGCATGGCCTCCTCCTGATCCTACCAACTTTAGATATATCAACGTGCTGCGACCAGCCAGCAGAAGAATGGGTTTGTCTGCCTGAGGGTACCTTGAGGTAGGATTCTCAGCAAATGTCACACAGATACCAGACTAAAAGAGGAAGGGAAAAGGAAAAAAATGTGAATTTTATTATATGGATTCCTCCTCTTAACAGAAGAGCTGTAAGGATTTTAGTTTGATCTCCCGGTGCTTCGGTTAATAAAGCTTAAGTAGTTCTTTAGAATACCATATATGGGCAAAATAGTCCAAATCAGAGGGATAAACACTGCTAGGCCTTTCCCTTGCTATGGATTTAAAGCTACAGTAACTTATCAAGTGCAATTGAACTGTGGAAAATGGCATCTTTCTACTCAGTTTGCTGTGTATGAGCATCTCCTATGAAGAAAGACTGAGAGAGCTGGGACTGTTCAGCCTAGAGAAGAGAAGGCTCAGGGGAACCTCATCAACATATATAAATACCTCAAGGGAGGCTGCAAAGAGGATGGAGCCAGGCTGGTGCCCAGTGACAGGACCAGCGGCAATGGGCACAAACTGAAACACAGGAGGTTCCTTCTGAACATCAAGGAAACACTTTTTCACTGTGAGGGTGACTGAGCACTGGCACAGGGTGCCCAGAGAAGTTGTGAAGTCTCCATCCTTGGAGATATTCAAAAGCCATCTGGACATGGTCCTGGGCAACCAGCTCTAGGTGGCCCTGCTTGAGCAGGGGGGTTGGACCAGATGACCTCCAGAGGTCCCTGCCAGCCACTCTGTGATTCTGTGACTCTGTGATTCAGCATCTACAAATTTCTGTTAGTTTTATGACTAGGGAGGTAAACCACTCTAGTTTTAACGTTTGTTAACTCTGTACGGCTAAGATGGCTAATGGAATAATCTCRATTCTGCTCTTATTTGTGCATGTTAAAGCTGATACCAAAATGCCACCAAGTTAACCAAGCAGGTGCAACACAATTCCAGTTGTGTTAGCCTAACAGTATTACAGTGGAAACTGCAGGGTGACATGATACTTGAGAGAGCATGGTCTGTCCAGCAGCATAGCAATTAATGGTAGTGATGCCCTTAGGAAAAAAAMCAATAAAACAGCCCTCTAGTATACCAAAAAAAGAACAACATAGCTTTCAGAGGCCTATCTTGCTTTCTTAATCTTTCTTACTTCTAAGCTAGAATACCTGATACCTTGAGTCACTTGAGACAAATATTGATCTGAATTAAAACACACTTTAAAAAACATTGATCGGGTAAGAGTTTCACTTTAAATAATTGACTGGCAATAAAAACATCAGCTAATCATATTGCCTTTTGGTCATGTTTGAAATGCAAAAACATGCATGGGTGGGTATCTGACGAAACAAATAGCAGCACAGGCTGCAATCCAACGCCTGTTCTCATGTCGTGCATACTCATGGATATTGCTTTACCTTAAGTTCCTCAGAATCAATGAAGCCACTGTGGTCGCTGTCATATTTTCTCCATGTCTGCAATCAGAATTTGAATGCTTTAATGATATCTTTGTGGCAAGTGGGACTTGGATGATTTTACAAAAGGCAACTTTTCATACTGTACCTGCATGAAGTCTTCACTTGACTTTAGCTGCTGGCACCTGAAGAACAACAGGAAATTCTCTTCCGTTGGTAATATCTGAGCAAGCTGTAACAGAATTTAAGAAAGATTAAATTTGGTTCTTCATCAGGCCAGCTGAGCCTTTAAAAGGGTATGAAATTCTTTGTGATCATACTGCCCTACTGTGGCCCCGAAGGAAGCTTCATCCTGTTAGCYGAAATGTTTGGAAGATGCCTCTGAAAGGCTTCTGGCTTGCAGCTTTGCCGTATTCAGCAAGGTCAAACAGAACTGAAGCCTGAGAGAAGGGAGTGAAACAGCACTTTACCGAAGGGGTAGCTAGGGAAAGAGGGGAAAGAATTCACCCATGCAGAGTTAAGATCTGTGGTGAAAACCTTGGAATTGGCACGAAGGGAAAGCATAATGCGAGGATATTCAGAGGATAAGTGTGAAGGACCATGAATTAAGAAGGTGAGGAAAATAGACTACTCACAAATACCGAGGAAGAGGAGGAGGAGAGAGGAAGACTGACATGAAGAACACACATGTGAGGTAAACAGAAAAATATATGGAAAAGCCAGGACAAAAAAAAAAATAAAATGGGGAGGGTAAGGGGATGGCAACTGGTGATCATTTGTCAGGCACACAGATGTGTTCAAGAAGAGCTATAAATACCAGAAAGAAATAAAGAATGCATTTAGCCCTGCAAAATCAGGGGTGGTTCTTCCAGTGCCTCTGCTCTACAAAAGGCTTTTTTAAAATCAGACATTATTGTACTGATTATTGAAAATGTTCATTTACTRTAACTCAATTTTGGCAAGTGACAAATGTAGAAGATGGAGAGTATGCTGTATAATTTAATGTAAAATCATTATTTGTTTTTAACAAAAGCCCAATATTTTTTTCTGTCCTCAAAATGTATGAAATGTGTTTTGATTAAAGAAAACTTTTTACTTGAAGAATAGGCCAGCTGTGCTTACTAGGAAGAGAAAATGGAGGAAGACAGATTTCTTAGCTCCATTCTTTTATAAAAAATTACATCTACAGACTTCCTGGAGTCCCATCTTAAATTTTTGATTCAAATTTTTTTTTTTCTGCATTCATTTCACACCTTCAGATCCCTTGTTCTATCTATGTCAGTGCTATTGCCCAATTGCTCAGGCTTTTTTATTGGGTTCCTGCGGCGCTGTAGCTAATTTCAGCTCTTCCTCTCACTCTACAGGCACAACAAGGGGATGAAGACAGATCTCTTGTTTCTCTAAAATTTTCTGTGCAAGGAATCAGTTATATTCTTTAAGGGTTGGTACAACTGAAAAGACACATCAGAGCACTCTCCTTACAGAAATGGCGCAGCTGACGACAGGCTGTCAGGCCCATCAGAGCGTTCTGAGTGCTTTTGCTAAATGGCTGAACACCAAACCCAATCAACTTAAACAATGTGTTTTTGTCAGCAGCTTTCGAAACCTACTCCATTATAAATACCATATACACGTGTGGGTAAGTACATGTTCATGTGTATGTAATAGCTAAATGTGTGTAACTTAGTACTGATTTATGGAAAAAGTTCTTTACTTTTCCCATCACAGGGGAGCTTTGATTTTTAGAGTGAATCAACATTTCTACTCAACAACAAACGTTGAATGGAAGAACTAATTATAATAATAAGCAGAGTTTGGGGGAAGGGACTGATTATGACAATGGGAAAGGGTTTACATGTGTGCAAATTATAAATAAGACCTTGTTCGTGGGACATCTATAGCTAACTCTGGTGAATTTTGCAAGGGTACTGTAAAATAGTACAAGGTGCAAGGGTAAATGTAAAATAGTAACTTTCCAAAGAATCATTAACAGCTTCCTAGCAGTATTTGAGGTACAGAATATATTACCGCTGGAAGAAAATTACCTTATTTTAAGCTATACCTCTCGCCCTTGATAAGTCTCAGAGGAAAGCACAAGCTGTTAAGTTACGAAGATGTAGTAACTCAATATCCAGCATTAGCTCAGGCTTATGCCAAAAAAGTCTTTCATGTTTTCATAATAGAAAAAATATGGCTAAAGGGAAGTCCAGTTCTCCAAGCTCATGCATCAAATAATAGTATTAAATTGCTTTTTGTGGAAAACTGCATTACTAAGGGATGAGAAGATTGTGTAGGAACTGGCTCAACTTCCCAGTGCCAGTTATACCACTACAGAGAGGAAAGATGGAAACCTGGTGCTATTTCTAATGACGACTTCTTTGTGAGGATAAGCGTAGGGGGACTCCGTGAGCGTGTTTGAGTAAGAGTGCAGACCGCTACAAGTTCGTGTATGGCAGCAATAGCAGTTTAGTGAGCATTTCTGTGAGCTCTGCTGCTTTTATGGAGAATGTCAGCCATTTCTGCATCATGAGTAATAGAGGACAACCACAAAGCCTGAGACTGGCTTGACTCCTCTCTGCTCAGCTGCAGGCTGAGGTACGTCTTTATAGGTTACCTAGCAGAAAAAATACTCTCAGTACTTAAAACAATATCAGAACTATTTTGTAGAAATCATTCTCTAAGTAAATTCAGTTGATATTTAATGCTATTTAAAATTCCTTTCACCTAACACAGTGAATTTGCTTTTTAAAATCCTATAATAGAGAATGGGAGTACAAAGAATATTTTAGGCTAATAAGTAGTTATTTTTATGGCAGCAGTAAGCTTCAAATAATTTGAATGTGGAATTACCGCAGTCCTGAGTTTCGAAACCTTGGGCTTCACATCCACATTTTAGTGAAAGCGTTGGTCTGAATGAGTACAAAAGATGAAAGAAAGGTCCCTTACACAAGACAAGCAAGTAGACAGGTCAGACTCTGCCTTTAGCTGGAGGGCACTGGATAAAAGCTAGTGAACTAACTGCAGTGTGCTTGCAARGACTGAATCAACACTTAATCTGAGCTGAAAATCCACTCCTTCCTCTGTGAAGCCACCCAGGCCGCCTCTTTTATCTCAGTCAACAGACCTTTCCTGAAAACTCATTATTTGTCCGTTCCATCCTGACATTTTCCATCAGGTGCAGGGATATTCATTATGATGGCTGGGCATCTGAATGGCTTTACATAATTTCTTTTTAAACAACATTCATACACTTTTTCAGAAAAACTATTTGATGTACTATATAAATGGGAGGAATCTGGAATTACTGGACATTTTTATTTATAAGGAAGGAGAATCAAGTCCAAATACCAAATTTAATATCATACTGCTCTGCACRTACTACATGTTTTGTCTGAGTCCCATCAGCACTTTCCAAATCAAGCTTCATGCTGATGTAAGTGAAATGAAATATAGCTATTGGGTTAGGAAACTGCTATATTAAGGGAGAAAGTCCCTTCAGTCACTGAACTGGGTACTGTCACTATCCAATGGCTTCCGTGGATGCTGAGCATGCTTGGCAGTTCACTGGGGGTGGTGAGCACTGCACCAGATCAGGCCCTATCGGATTTGCTCACCCTTACCCATTAAGTCAACAGCAGAATCAGAAATAGAATTTGAAAGGTAAAACTTTCAGTTATCTTTCCTAAGTGAAGAAACACAGTCTTTTTCAGGCACTGTCTACACATTCTTCTTGCACCCAATGCTTGCTATTACACATATTCAAAAATAATAAATTCTTCAATACCAAATGAATAAGCATTTGTTAGTCCAAACCCAAACAATTCATTAGTCCAAACAAACRCTAGTTCTTTTTAGATGCAGAACTATTTGATCAGTGCTAAGTATTGTCAAAAGATGCATTTTTTAAAATCAATTATAGCTGTAAGTAAAACAAACTGTTCATATTTCCATSGTAGTTTAGTTGTAATTACATACGCATTTAAACAAGTATATGCAATTCAGACACATGACAGAGGAGAAAAGRTACCCTGAAATGATCTATTATATCAGCAGTGATACTTCCTATTGAATTTTACAGATTCTATTTAGTCCTCTATTTTAAAATTAGCTACTGACCCAAAGTTGGTCACTGTAGAAATTTTGCAGACCTGGCTTGTTTCCAGCTGTTTCTTAATTAGCTCTCTAGGTCAGATTTCTTATTATCAGAAAAAAAATATATAATAGCATTTAATAATAAAACCGCAGTCTCACTGCACTCAGAGTGACATAAATGAGTCGTAGATTTAGGCTTGAAAAAGTGACTTCTCAAGCTGTAACCCAGCGAACTCCCCTTTTTGACTTGCAGCACCGAACAGTGAAAGCGAGAGAAAACACAATGGTTCCCCTTTTCCTAGCAAGCTGGTTAAATTACACAACTGCTGAGCGGCTGTATGTGTAGAAGGGGTTGGTTAGCTTTAGAAAGTGGCAGTAAGGAATAGGGGAATTTTCTGCCTGGAGTTCTGTTAGAGTTCAGGAAAGGAATTAATAAGAAATCCTGATCTTTCACAAGTTGGATCACAACTACTATTAAAATTTTGTTTAAATTTAACATGATTAACGTGCTCTCTTACCATATATGTATTTTTTTAGAATAGACTACCTACAGTGATTGCCCAGTTGCGTTCACTTGTGTGTTATACTCGCTATAGAGTGGTGACAAAGCATTAGTTCAAAATCATACGTAGAAATAAATCACATTACCTTTCACAATTTAAATTTCTAAAACAGAGCTCTTGTCTGCTTTGCAGGAAAACTAAATTGCTGTTGATGCCTATTTGTACTGAATAAAGTGTGCACAGTTAAATGAAGCGTAGTGAAATGTCTGGAGAGTGGTAAGGAATACCTTACTTTTTGTTAATGAAAAAATTTCATTAGTGAAAAAAATACTAAAGATCTTAAGACAGAGGAAGAAATTTTCTGTGTAACTAAAAACCCAAAATATTTAGATATTATGTTCACATTGTTCTGTGCTCAATGTATTTTCTGCAAGTAAACATGTCAGTCTTTTTTTATAAAGTAACCATCTTACCTCAACTATTCCTATTTTTCCATCAGTAGCCTTCCCATATTGGTCCACAAAAGCTTTCATTTCAGGTGTTAAATCCTACGAAGTTACAATGAGAGAATCATTACTTGAAGATACAGAGAAATACATGTAAACTTACTTGAATATTCTATTAGTTGCCAAGTAATATACTACACTTAATGAAGTACTCACACTTACTGCAGCTAGATTCCTCAAGTTTAAATGAAATTGAGTATTTTTTWAATTATGAATAATGTCATTGTGATAAATTTTACTTCCTAAGGAATTATATTATAGTCAGTGTGAATGATTGGCATCTAAATACTTAGAACTCCTGTTTTAGTTTACAGAATGAAAAAATTATGAAGACAGATGTGTTGGAAGATGTGTATAACAGCTCCTTTGTTTAAGAGGATGACAGTGAAGTTCATAGGCAATTATTAGTCAGTTTTCTCAGTTTTCATTTTTAAATTAGTAACTTGAAGGCAGTGCAAAATCTTTCAAAATAAGGAACATTTCAGTATAATACATCTGAACACCAAAATAGCCCTTCCATGTCTTTGAGTTGATTTTTCCTGAACAATGGATGCTATTTTAGCCCTAAAATAATTCATCACGAGATCATATTTTTCACTGTTTCGTATTTGGTTGTCATAAAAACAGAGTCAAAATGTCACTGCTGAAATGTAGAGAGGCAGATTTAGGAGGGAGAAAACTTTGAGCAGTAACTTAAATCCGACAGAGTAAAGCCAGCATAATTGTTCTTCATAGAAGTTATGGTCCCTGCTATACATCTGTTCTCTAAAGGCTCCTCACTCTAGGCTGYGGCAAAGGTGCCAGCCTTGGAGTGAATATCTAAATATTTGATTTCACTTTAACTTGACTTGYCTTCCTTTGATATGAGCTGCCATCAACCTTCAATACTGATTAAACTTTTAACTTTCTTTGTATTTCTTATAGGTTTGAACTAGTAAAACCATGCAGCAAGAATCAGGACTACAATTATATTAAAATAATAGACAATTCTATGGTCATAAATGAAGATACAGCAGTCTTTGGAAATTAAAGGTTTAGTTGCTATAATAGATCTGATTATATAGGCCCTAAGTGATTCTCTCAGTGGAGACACAGGGAATCTCAGCTGTACAAAGTCCGTTGTAGTTTGTCCCAAATTTCAACTACCAAAGCTAACTAAAATGTCAGTTCCTTGTAGCTGATACAATCATGGCCTAGTATCCTATTTCTGTCAAAGTCATCCATGGCAGGTTAGTAATTTGCCATGGCTTTAATTAGAGATGTGGTTATTAATACAATGCACTTCAATGTCACCTTTCATCTAATGATCCCAAAGTGGGGACAAGTTTGCTTAGCAGATAGAATGGAGAATTTAGACACCTGGATTTTAATTAGTCCTGGTTAAATATTTTACTAATCTCTCTAGTAGCAGCTCCGTAGTGCCAGATAGTGTCCAGCTGTTAAAGGAGGCACAGCCGATTACAGGTTAAACAAAACAGGATGCTGGTCCTCTAGTACGTTATTCAGAAAGGGTTGGGGTTTTTTTTGGTGTTCACTTCACCTGCTCTTGAGCTGCTAGATAAGTTATTCGAATTATGTTATTCAAATAAATGTTTTCAGTCAAAAAAACTTGCCTAAATTTAACCAAGTCTAGTCTTAAACTTGATACAGATGCAGTGCTCAATGTTTGAAATTAAGAAACTAGCCCTTCACACCTCAGTCTCCCCTTTTAAAACTTAAAAGACACTTATCCAACCAAGTGGAGCTGTAGAAAAACATAGCTTTTTTTGATACGATTTGAAAACATAAGGATAGACGGCACTACAGAAACACTTACATGACTGTATTCATAAACATCTATTAAATCACATATTTCTTTGGAGAAATATTGTCATTGTCTATATATGCACAGAAAGTGAGAAACAGATGTGGAATAGCTCAGCCGAGATCCACCTATTGACCCTTTATCAACCTCTGTGTTAGTCACTTATATCCCTGTTTCTTTTGGCAATTGGCATACCTAAATAGAGAAGGTATTGMATAAATGTGGGGCACAATAAATGGAAGCTATGCTTATATACTTCTATAGCTTTTATCTTTAAAAAAGAGGCAGTTCTYTCAACATGTCTGAAAGTATAGCAGATAATTTATTATCTGCCATAATGCATGAAGTGAAAAGACATAGTGTTACCAAAGAAAAGCCCAAGCCCTAAAACCTCCAACTACCTATCCATCCACTCTTTGGGGCTAGCATGAATCAGGCTGCATACTACTGCTCTGTCTGAGAAAAAGCAACTGTGAAAGTACGGGCTTACTGAGTGGATTAATAAAAGGATTAGAATTAGAACATAATTAGAACAATTCTGTAGTTGGGAAGAATATTGGGAAATGTTAAACCATCCTATTTGATGACAGAATCAATGTGATTCTTTAATGCATATGGCATGACTGATGTAAAATCCAGTTACGAAGAATGCATAATTGAATATTTCAAAAATAGTGAGCAGGAGAGTGACCTGAAATGCAGAAGTTAATGATGACAAAGAATCTTTGGGGTGTTAAAAGAAGGACAGCCGAGGAAATGACATATAACCTACACTAGTTTCTCAATGTGTCCCTTCTGGCAAAAGAATAGAAATTCAAAGCTACTGAATTAGTATCCCATGAGACAAGACACGAACTAATGAGATGCTTGTTTGGCAAATGAGCCTTCAGATCCAAGAATCAGCTTAGATTTGAAACCTAAGATGACATCTATCCATACTCTAGAAAAAGACTTCAGGGATGAAGGTAACATCTACCAAAGGCAGAGCCAATGGATCAAGTACTGAATTCRATGTTGCTACTGTAGATTGCTCTTTTCAGCAGAACACTCCAAAGATAGTTTTGAATCAGAGAAATGGGAAAGGAAAACTTAATTGAACACCTGAGCATTTTCAAAATATAGTGTGAGATATAGCAGAGGTTATTTAAAAAAAAAAAAAAAGCATAAATTATGGAATTTATAGCAGATAAGAATAATCCTGCAGGGCTTTTCTCTGTTACTTTGAGCAGGCTCTGGTTTTAAGAAGAGATGCACACTTGCTTTGAGAGAGAAAAGAATCTGATCTTAAAATGATAAGTATTTTTTTCTGTGAGCTTCCAATTAATTTTTAACTACTGAATAATGTATCAGCATTTCTACTAAGAATGCTATTCATACTAAATATACACAGGCTTTAATATCTTCTTTCTAATGGACATACTTAAGTTTCCTGCACTTCAATACAGAACAGAGATCTGTTCTTTTGCAATACTTGAAAGGTATTGAAGTTGTGTTTAATCTTTTCTGTGAAAAAAAAAATTAATTAGACTTTTTCCCTCTAAAAAACACATTCCCAATTTTCTGGGTTTTTTTTTAGTTGATTGGGATTTTAATTTTAGTTTAAACTTACTTACATTCATGAAAATGAGTGCCTATATCAACGGCTCTAAGAAGAATTAACTGGTACCAAGAGCACAGTAACATTAGAGGCATTGCTGGGAGACAGATTTTCAGATGTGTGAAGTTTACACTCATACAATTAATAAGAAGATACAGTTTTCCACAAAATAAATTAAAATGCATATCTAAATTATACAGCAACTTTTAAAGCCAAGTTAATTATTGAAAAGCTATTGCTCAATTTGGAGGTATTCTTATATGAAATAGTAATCTATTTCCCCCCATGCACACATGCCATCCAGTTGAATTATAATTTTATTTTCTGTTACTTCAGAAGTCTTTTAGCATAGATTGATTTAAATAGACTTAATTAAGTTATATATTTGAGTTTGATTCCAAGTGGCCTGTTTTAGAAACTGATTATTTTAAAGGCAATTTGTTTGTTAAAAAGGTTCACTTCTATTTTAACTCAAATGTTGACATGGAATCTTTCATTTCTTTCTTTCTTTTTTCCTTTTTTTCTTTCTCTCTCTGTTTTTTCCTCACATGGGTATAGCTTGGAGGAAATTTATAATTAGTGCTTTAATAACTCATACACAGAAYTGTTTTGACAATATTGTCAAAAACTTTGCTGTCCCTCTGAACAATTTAAACTACCAGGATTTGGTACTTATACTCCTGGTGCATACCACTGGTGAAGGGCAAAACGTGGTTAGCAGTCATCTGCAGATCTATTTACTGACCACCAAGGGGCAGAAATGCATTTCAGCCCATACTGCCCATTAGGTATGAAATTAAAATAGAGTTCAACTAACTTTAAGTAGTGTTTTTTCTTTTTTTTCTTTTTGGTATCAGTACATATCTGGATCAGGTAAGATTAATTACAATGGGATAAGGTCCCATCCATTACAAAAGGATAGCGTCCATGCATTTCTTGACTTTTCTTTTTAAGCGCTGTCAGAAGTACCAGCTCGTAGCCTGGCAAGCTGTGAGTGGGACCTGCTCTCCAGGGAGGTGGACCCTGGCCTCACCTTTCCAAAGCAAACGATTTATTTCATTTGCAACCTGCTGATTCCTAACCGAGCTRCTTCCCTTTGCCTGGTGAAGCAAGTGCATGAACCGTGTGACAGCAACAGAGAACAGAAGGAACCGGGGCACTGGAGTTTGCTCAAGAAAACTCTTCTTTCCCGGAGAAGGCGGAAAAGTGGGGCGAAACGTTAACCTACCAAGCCTGCCTTCTTCCGCGCCTGCTGCAGCTCCTGGATGAAGTTTTGTAGCTCCTTCCCATCCATGTACCCATTGCCTACAACAGAAAGAGTTACGGTTGCGGTCACCGCTCCCTCCAAACTCTCTCCGTTCTTCAGCGCTGGSACGGACGTCTCCGACCCGTGTGCTCCCTCCCGGCGGAGCGGCTCCCCGCACGCCCCGCCCGGCACCGACCCCAGCCCCGGACGGCTCCGGGGATGCGCCCCGAGGCTGCGGGGCGGCGGGCGCGCAGCGGGGCCGGGGCCGGGGCTGCTTTCGGACGGGGAGCGATGGGGTCCCCCCAGCCTCCCGCGGGCCTGCCCCCCTCCGCCCCCCGCGCCCCCGCCGCCCCGGGGGGAAAGGAGTCACCGTCGGAGTCGTAGTGGTGCCAGATCTCGAAGAACTGGGCGGCCGAGATCTCCACGCCCTGCAGGTGGGTCTCCGCCGTCATGGTGGGGGCGCGGAGGGGCGCGGGGGGCGCGGCGGGGCGCTGTCCGCGGTGCTGACTCTGCCCGCGGCCGGCGCGGCGACGGCGGCGGCGACTGCGGCGATGGCTCCGACGGCTCCTCCCGCCGCCGCCCCGCCGAGGGCTATTTATGGGGCCGTCCCGGCCGGGCCACTCCCCCCGGCGCTGCCCTCCCTCTCCGCGGGCCCCGGCGCGGCCTCCCCGCCCTGCGCGGGGGGGGCCGGGGTCTCCCGCCTGCGGCACCGAAGCTGGGCCGGCCCGGCGGCACCCTCCCCGGCCCCCGCGGCTGGGCACCTCTGGGGACAGTCACCCCTAAGCGTGGGTCGGAGTGAGAGGTGTGCTGGTGCCGGGTGGAGGCCCCCGAGCAGCGGGAGCAGCGTGGGTCACCCAGGAGTTATTGCGGGTCCCTCGCTGTGGGAGAGTGTGCCCGTGAGACGTGGGGACAGAAGGTGAGCACAGTCTCCCAGTTTAGCCATCGGGCTTCTTCCATCTGGGAAAGGGCCTGGATGTCAGAGCATGCTAATAGCTCTGCAGGATGTCCCGATACAAGAAAGCCATATGGGACACCATGTGGGGTGCAAGCAATCAATTATTCACAGCTCCATCCCCAAACCAGACCTGCCGATAGCTCCACACAGACTTAATCTTTGAAGTGCTGCAACCCTTTAAACCAATATTCCCACTAAGATATCATGGGATATTGAAATATCAGTATTGAGATATTGTGAGAACAGGCATGCTAAATTTAAATATGCTGCCCTAGCAGGTAAGTTCATCCCAACAGGCGAGTATGGAAGACTTCATTAGTAAGCTCTTTCTTTCCCAGTGCAGAGGTGTGAGGGACACTGCCACAGTCACTTCTGACTGGGCAAGAATGTTTTTTGGTAGACCAGCTTTGGAGACTTGCCCTCCTACAGCAGTGGGTTGGTGGGAGGGGACAGAGCAGCTTACCAAAGATCTTCCTTTTGTCCCAGGGTAACATGGTATTCTACTAGTAATAATGATTAAATCCCTTTTGGGATGACTCATTTTAGTCATTAGGTTTACCTGGGTACTCTGAAGCACTGAAACTGCCTTTCTCCTTCCGGCAATATCCCTCAGATGCTACATTGAGTTAGCATGSGTTGATGGCCAAGATCATCAGCTGACAGGACATTGCCAAATACAGGAGGTAGTATAGTAAGGATGGCAGATGAGAACAGCTGGGAAACCTGGGAATCTCCATGTGTTAAGTGACTGATATGAGCAACAGTAGGACTATAGTGTGTTAAGACTCACATATAGCACAAGGATATAAAAGATGGAGTAATGCAGAACAGAAGACAGCAAAATGCCAAGGAGGATGGATAAGCCATCAGGATGAGAGGTGGATGCTTAGTTAAATGCTGACATGTCCTGAGAGGGATTTCAGTAGATTGGGTGGCTGAAATCTTGTATGCATTATGGAACAAGATGTGGGCATAGCAATTAAGTAATCATGAGACCTTATACTTGATTACCTCCATCTTTCCATTCTCCTGTTTCTCCACCTGTTATATGCAGCTTTCTCTCATTGTGTTGCTGCTGTTTGGCTGTGAGTTCTTCAAGAGATACATCATTTCGGTCTGTGTTTTGCGAGCTGCTGAACAAAACAGCAAAGATGACAGACACAAGAATCTGATCATTAATCCCTTCAGTTCAAAATATTTTGTGAAAATATTTTGTGAAAGTATTAGTGAAAAATGTTCAGAATAGTTTTACAGCCACAAATGCAATTATACACTTGCAAAAGGACTGAAGAAATTTTAAATATTTCCTTACAATCAGGCTTTGTGTTTCTCCATGTGAAAAAGAAAGAAAATTCATGGCTGGGTCAATTTCCCATCTAGGAGCTCTTTTTCAGGCATGTCTTTCTCAGAGTAGTAGACTTCAGTGGGAGTCAGATCCTGAAACTTCTGCMGTCTGCCTACATCTTGTCTTGAAAATAAAAATCTGAAACTAATGCATTTTCATACAGTAGCAATGACGACAATGAAAAGAGAAGATTCATGAGGCTTTTTTTACCAGGAGGAAGTACATGGCAGGGCCCTGGCCTGGGGGAGCGGAAGCACAGTGACTCAAGCCTGGGATTATCCTTTGTGCTTGGAAAAGACAACGGGGTGCCAGTGACGCAAGGGCACTGGAAGGAGACAAAGGTGGAACTGGCATTTCCATCATTTTTAGATAGAAGAGATCTGTGCCAGTGAGGCAACTTCTTATATTTGCCAAGCGCATTGAATTACTCCGTCCAGTGCAGAATTTCAGCTTCCAGCAGCATGCATGAATGGAAACCGAGCACTGAACCTGTTTCAACAGTCCTCTGACTTGCATCTTATGTTGATTTGTATCTTGCTGCGTACCATTTTCCAATGGCACATCAAATCTTGTGCTTTTTACTTTTTCCTGGCTCAGAAGGCTGTAGCTGAATGGGAGAGAAGAATTCAGCATTGTTTGGGCCAGCCCAACCTTGCTCATCTGACTGCTCAGACTTTTAAATGAACAGGAGCTGTAATGTTTCCATTTTCAGAAGTTCTCAGAATAAAATATTTTACATAGGTCATATGTGGCCAGGAGGGTTTGAAAAAAAACTCTCATAGGAACTTTCAAAATACTCTGCTTCTCCCCACCAGGAACATGTATGGTTGTGTGCAGGTAGGATACTTGGACACGCTGACCTCTCATTATGCTAACATCTACAAAATCAGTATTGGCTACAGAGCATTCATGTATCTTTGTGCATTTTTTGTAAAACAGCAGATTGAGGTGAATGGGTTTGTRTGTTCTCACTGCTGTACTTGAAGTGATCCTGCACAGGCATAAAAGTAGCAGACATTTCCATGCAAAAATAATCACTTATATAACTAACTGCACACCATATTTTCATGATTAATGAATTACCAAGCCACTATTCATATTTAATCCCACTGGACTCTGCTTCTTATGCAAAACTAAATCGGAAACTGGTCATTTCAATTCCAAGAAGCTATTAATTTCYGTTGAACAAGAAAGCACTGGAAAAGATTTAAAAATGTAGATATATACAGGATGTGATCCATAACCCAATGAAGTCCATGCAAATTTTTCCAGTGACTCTAGAGGGCTTTATACAAGGACAAAGTTCTTAATATTTTCAGAAATTATATGTATGGTCATATGCATATATACACATTGATTAACGAATTACTTCACTGAGAAGCCTAAGCCTTGTCATTCATTTTAGCTAGAGCTACTTGAAGTTCTCCTTACAAAAAATGAGCCGGATCCATATCTGGCAGAAGTCAGAAATGCTACACTGAAGCCAGCTGGGAACTTGACTCAGAAACTAAGTGACTATGATTTTATTTGAAAACATTTGCCGTTCATAGCTGGTTTTCAAATGGTTTTCATTAATACATTTTTGTATGTGGGTTTTCTGAGACTTCCTAGTTCTGACTACCAGACTTCTGTCTTCATCCTCTGAAGAGCATCTAGCTGTAATATCCCAAGGGTTTCCCAACTATGTGGAAATCAAATATGCCAATTATAATAGCAATCCAACCTAATATATCCCCCAAAGAAAAGCAAGAAACAACAGGGTAAGTAATTCTCGGTCAGAAATATTTCAGCATTATGTGAAGCATCACAAACTTGATTTTGATGAGCAGAGACCAAAAGAGACCCAAATATAAGAACTTTCAAATGAGAATGTCCTACATGAACAACACAAATGCTCCGCAGGCACAACAGAAGTTATTTATTCAGTTATTCTCAGTCCACCATCAGAAGATATGTCAAAGGGACCATTGTGTCACCTCTCTTCTGAAAGACCAAATTCATGTGTGATCCTGAGGCATGGCTGGATTTCCCTTATCAACATTTTCTTTCTCATTTGACGCTTAGTGACGATTAGCAGCACAGTCATTCTTGAAAGATGTAGAAGGAAATTCTGATCCTTGGCTGTTGTTGCTCGCTACAGTCCCGCCTTCCTGTAAAGAACCATCACAGTAAGAAGCATTTTGAAACAAGTGATTCCCTAGATTTTAGTTATAACCTTCTCATGATTGTCAGATATGGAGAAGGTCTCTCTTACACTCTTTTCCACTCCTACATAAAAACACGTATCTGAAAAACATCATAACTGGAAGGATGGATAAGGTTTTAACCAAATTTTTAGAACTCAAGATCTCTTAAGCAAATACAAAAAGCAGGCTCGCCCTTCATCTTAAACCCAACCAAGTAAGCATTAAATACTTTAAAGCCAGTAGATAGAGTCTTTCTAAGAGAAAAAGGATGTAGATTATGTTAATTCCAAACAAGGGCAAACACCTGTGTGTGTACAGAGTCCTGCTATTGTCAGTCTTAATGGTGACAGATACACAAACCAGATGATAGGTAAGGGCTGGTGCTTTATAAAGTGATCCTAGGAAACCAAAACCTTGGAAAGACTTTTTTTTCAGGTAAATCTTTGATCCAGGTAGTCAAATAAGATCCCCAAGCTTACTCCTGACACATAAACTAGACAGAACAACTGGAAGAGTGTTGGTACCTGGTTTGGGCTGTGGCAGAATTTGCAGAAGGGCTCTAGAAGGCAGCTTCAAATTGTGTGCAACTGTCAGCAAGTATGGCTGGCCATGGATGGAGGAACATGTCTTTTCAAAATATTTGGGTAATACTACAGAATAATTTATTGCTTACTTTTTCTTTACCTGCACTTCAATCAGTATTTGTATTCTTTAAAAATGAAAAAGAAAATGCARCATTGAAGTGCACACTCTATCTTAAGCTGGCCTTGGCTTATATAGTCATTATGGTAAACCACTATTTGCACAGGAAATATGTTATGTAGATAGTGATTTACATGAGGCTTCACTATTTTTCAAAGACAGCATTATATAGAAATATATTTTTCATGCACCAGATAGAATTGTCCGAAATAATTTTAAGGACGTTGTGCTGATTTTGACTGGGATAGACTTAATTTTCTTCACAGTAGCTAGTATGGGGCTGTGTTTTGGRTTTGTGCTGAAAACAGTGTTGATAACACAGGGATGTTTTCGTTACTGCTGAGCAGTGCTTACACAGAGTCAGGGCCTTTGCTGCTCCTCACACCACCCCACCAGCGAGTAGGCTGGGGGTGCACAAGAAGTTGGGAGGGGACACAGCTGGGACAGCTGACCCAACTGGCCAATGGGGTATTCCATACCATATGACGTCATGCTCAGCATATAAGGCTGGGGGAAGAAGAAGGAAGGGGGGGACATTCGGAGTGATGGCGTTTGTCTTCCCAAGTAACCGTTACACGTGATGGAGCCCTGCTTTCCTGGAGATGGCTGAACACCTGCCTGCCGATGGGAAGCAGTGAATGAATTCCTTGTTTTGCTTTGCTTGCGTGCGTGGCTTTTGCTTTCCCTATTAAACTGTCTTTATCTCAACCCACGAGTTCTCTCACTTTTGCTCTTTTGATTCTCTCCCCCATCCCACCACAGGGGAGTGAGTGAGCAGTTGTGTGGTCCTGAGTTGCTGGCTGGGGTTAAGCCACGAGAGATGTGAAATGTATTTTAATGTAAACTGCAAATTGGTGAGCCATTTGTAAATTCAGATTGCAGCATATCCCAAGCTTTAACCTCCTGACAGATGAAGCCAGGGCCTAATTCATCCCTTTTTTACCTATTTTATACCCTTACAGTCTCATCTGTAGCTTTCCAAGGAGCAGCATACTCATGACAAGGCAATGCTCAAGAACAGATTCTCCAGTATTAGAAGGCCCAAAGTCCATGCAACCATGCTTTGCCATGTTTTCCCACCCTGTAGGATCCCTGGAGCCATCAGAWCTTTTCATTCTTCACGCTGCAGCTCCCTTCCTTCAAGGACCACATGGATGCCCAACACAGACCCCGTGGGCAGCCCTGGCCTGGCACCTCCCTCCAGCSCAGCAATTCCCAAGGCAGGGAGTGTGGCAGCCTGTGGCTCCAGGCATGGGGGAACAGCCTTTTTCTTTGAAGGAATCCAACAACATATTAATGCTACAGATGCATGAAGGGCTGTACTGGAGTGTCGATGTATCAGTGCCACCAGGAAAAGCGCCTGAGGTGGATAGGATCTRTTTGATGCTCTACAATACTATAGACCAACTAGGAAACCCAGAAGAAAGAAAGTGAAACCATGCAGCGTTCTTGTATTTAGCTCCATCTTTTCTAAGATAATGCTTAACTGTGTATTTCCTCGAATTTTGCAGGCAAATACCTGCCTAACTATGAAATTTAGAAGAGCCTCAGGGATGACCTAACTCATGCCAGGAAAAGCAGCTCCCCTCGCCCACCTGCCACGATCCTGTAACACCTTCACATTGGTGGGGTCTGAGGCACTGTGAAGTTACCATTACAGCCAAAGCTACCCTTGGCAAGAGGAAATCTTCAGCTGTGGCCTTGAGCTCTCTGCGTGGCACGAACTGAGTGGGGATGGGCTGCAGCTGGCGGGACCTAGTGCTCTCTCTGAGAGTCTGATCCAATGTTTATTATGGTTTTCAGTGAGTTTCAGTGGGATTTTTAGTGCTTATGTTGCTATATGCCAGACCAGGTTTTTATTATCTTTTCACAGTTTGGATAATGTGCATTTGCATGCAATTCCAAGCAAATTCAGCACAGTTTAGTAGTCTAGCTAGTAGTTAACTGGAACGTTAGTGATACTGGTGGTGGTGGTGGTTGGCTACCGAAGCTTTCGGAGACCCATCTTGTGAGACATCTTACTGGGAGACTGCTGGGAATTTAGGATCCTGATTTAGGAGGATTTTGTGTCTCTTTGGAGGATTTTAGAGCTCCTTTTGAGTATTTAGGACACTTTTGCTTTACCCTACCCACTCAGACTGTGTCTAGCTTACAGGGCAGTATGCACGCTTTGGTTGAGCATTAGCTCCACAACGGGAGGAGTGCTGGGTGTGTGTCAGTGGTCCCTGTTCCCAGAGTCTTCACTTCCTGAGCACTGACTTTTTTTTGGAAAGAAACTTGAGCTGACAGCTGAAAGGAAACTCCAGAGTACGCCCACAGGTACCGCAGTCCGGGTGAGTGGGGGACCAGGGCTGCGGGGTGCACCCTGGGGCACACCTGCTCTGCAGCCCAGGAACATCCACGGGGCATTATTCTACTTGGAGGAAAAGCTGACTGTGTCACCAAAACTTGGGGGAGCAGTTTAGGGGTATGTTAGATGTGATGGGATCCAAGTGAAATGGTGTTGTGGGTCAATCCCCTGTGGAAAGAATGGGAGCAAAATGCTCCCCTCTGTTCTCCGTACATCTTCTAACTGAACTTAATGCTCTTTAAGAAGAGCATGAATCACGAGGAACACAACCTGTGCCCTAAAGTAGTTATGCAGGGTAACAGAAAACATACTGTTAATTTGTAACTAGGAAATGCTGTGTTCTTCAGAAAGGTTGAATTAAAAATTTAAACTGGAGGTTTTTCTTGTTTGAGGTCACAGCACAGCACCTGTCCAATCTGTGTGCTGCAAGGGTCTACCACAGCATAACAGTTGCTTGAAAAAGTATTCATTTTAGCAAAGTTATGGAATATGAAGGTGTTTAATAAGTAGCCTCAACCTTTTGTAAATAATGGAAAAACTTGTGTTATCTCATTCCAAATTCTTTTATTACAGCTGTAGGTCAACTCACACAACTTCAAAGCCATAAAATTACATGGTGAGAGTCTCAAAGTGTAATATGGAAAAAACAATAAATAAAGCAAACAATATTATAAGGTGAACAGGTTCATCTTTCAACTCTGCTCAAAACTAGCTCAGCAAAAATGACGTAAGTGCTGTTGTAATAAAGATCTCAGTCACTGCATGCTACTGCACAGCAATGTGAGTTCTTGGTATGGACAGAAATCTGTGTGATCAATGATCACTGTGACTAGAAGTCTACAGACAGGTGTGTAACTCTATTTACTTTTTGCATGCAAAATACCAACAGCTGTAGTTCAGCTGTAAGGTCCATTCTTATGCACGGCTCTCACTGAAGATCAATGGCTGGTAATCTTGCATATCAAAGGAAGAATAACTGTTCCATATGCTATTTATCTCCCAAATGATATGAGCTCTTTTTACGTAGACTGCTACATTCTTCTATTTATTATTTTTACTCTTCATATTTCCACCAGCTTATCTCCTTTCTTATCCATGGATTAAAAAATGTATGATTTTATCAAGAAAATAGAGCATTACATTGGGAAGGCAGACTTGCTAACAGTATTTTCCATCCCTCTGATCTATTTAAAAAAAAAAAAAAAAGTTTAACATTCTTTAAAAATTTAAATAATTTACTTTGTAGATGAGTTCAAGATCAGAAAAGAGAAATTTAGTAAGGAATCTCTTTATTAATTCTCCAAGGCATATCACTTCTGAAGAGAATTGACAGCTACTTCTAAGTAGCTCCTGGAAATTATTTCAGCATCTGATAAGCACAGTGGCTTCTTGGAAGCTTGTAAATGGTACATTAAAAAGCATTTATTTTGTTTTTATTTCAAAATTCGATCCATTCTACCTGCCTGCGCTAGTGTTCAAGATTAGAAGCTTTCCTTCCAGCAATTTATAACATAACCACTTATCAAAATTGTCCAAGGTTTGCAGCAAAATTATGATGAGCAGGTTTGATATAAGAGCTGGACCCTTTTCTGAGCAAAGATCAGGGCCTGGCCTCGTGATCGTGGAAAGAAGTGACATTTACAACAGCCAGAGAATGGAAAATGTTAGCGAGTTAAAGCAAACAGAAGCTAAACATTAGACTTTCACAACACAACAGTGCAGTGTGTCCAACTTGTTATCAGTTTACAACTTCAGCCTCACAGCTCTCTTTCCGAACTCATAAAGTTCTTTGTTACTGCTCGATCGAGATCGACCTGGGTTGCAAAGCTGTTCCCACTGTGCCTCGTGTGATATCGGTGGTGTGGGAGCCAGCAAACGTTTAAGGGCTGTGCAGTCCAACCTGCTGCATTATTTCTCATCAGTGAGAAAAAGTATTTAGTACCTCCCATGAAAAGATTTTGGAGGGGCTTGCTTTCTGTTCGCAGCTAAGGACTAGAAGTGGCTACCATTGACACTGCCAGATTGACCAGGTGGAAGCAATGTAAATCAGGAAAAGTTCATCCTATATTTAAATAGCTATAAACTAAGCAAAGCAATGAAATGAAAAAGTACATGTTGCAGACATACCGACTGATCAGGTTTTGCACTCAACCATACAGGAAAAATGTGTCGTGAATAGTTAAAATGACTGCTGTCCTGTCAAGGCACAAACTTACTTGCCCAGGTGTTTTTCTCTCAGTTTCACCTGATTGCAACATAAGACTGACCTCAGCTCCAGGTTTCTAGTCCTCCGTCTGTTTGTGAAAGAAGCATAGGGACACTCCCAGAAAGCCTCTTGTCTTCCACAGTCCCACCAGCAGGATTTTTTGCACAGGTTTTCCTTATGATCCACCATTAGCTGCAGTAGGGCTCTTCACCTGGAGTATGGAAATTCCACATATTCGGGTGCCTGGGCTGGCTCCCGAGTGCCAGTTTGTCTGCAGTAAACCTATCCCAGATTTGCTGGGAATGAGAATAATAGCCAGAGGCTCCCCACAACTTTTCAGCAATGCCTTGCTCGCTATATTCAGTTGCTCAGTTTTAGAATGACTATTTTGAAATGTCTGTCCCTCTGCTTCTCATCACATCCCTACTCTTCCCACAACCTGGAGGAGGGTAAGGAAGAACTTGGCTCTGCGCCATGGAAAAGCATGGAAGGCTAAAGTGGCAGATAAAAGCTGTACCCTCAAAATGAGGTCCTCTGCAGCTTGAAACAAAACATAAACCTGGGGCCAGAATGTGCAAAGGAAAATCTCCCAGAAAGCTACAGAGAATTGAATAAACCAGCTGAGAAATAGCAAAACGTGTGAGCTTAACACCAGCAACACTGCAGTTTGGCAGAGCCCGTGTTAGACCTGAAGGAGGCCCTGAGAAGAGATTAACCTTCTCCCTTCACCTCTGTGGGGGTAACTTTCTCCAGCCATACATGCGACGACAAACTGCTCCCATTTTGGTGCAACCAGAGCTTCCGTAACTGCTCTTGAAGTCATTCTGCGGACTGAAGGACAGACATGCCAGAAAGTAAATATCTGTGCTGGCACTGAGACTAGCCCAGCTCCATTCGTGTCGTGCAGTTGCCCTATGGAGCTTATGCTCGTCTAACCAAAATCTCGCTCTGTGTGTACCCCACATACTTTAGAGCAGTCTCATTCTGATTTTCCATTCAAGATTGCACTATTCTCTTCATTTCAGGAATACCCTGCATGCCTTTTGGGCTGACTCTCCCCCTCTGTGATATTATCTAGGGTACAGATAAGTGGAGGAATTAGGAGTGTTTTGCATGGCTGCTCTTAAGATTTTGAAACACTTAGAGCCTTTACCTTTGAGAAAAGTTTGCTAACTTCAGCAAGCCTTTCCAGCGCTTTTCTAGAGACTTACAAGAACCTTTTTCACCATATATTTTCCATTGACAAGCCAAGTTCATAGAGCGWGATTAATCTTTAATCTTTGTAATTAATGTTTCAAGTAACCTGAAGATGTATTATTAAATATTGCAAAGCCACATTTCTTCCCTGGATGCCAGGGTGTGGCTTCTTTTAACTCAGAGTGACAATGAGCATATGTATGTCTGGCTTGTTGATGCTCTGCATGTTGGTATAAAAGCCGTAGTACAAAGAACTTCTCTAGTTTCTTAAACAGGACTCATATTCTTCCCTTTTGCTACACATAAATCTTCAAGGTCATCTGTTCCTAAAACTAATGTACAAAGCGGATACAATTCAAGAAAGTGGGAGGAGGCTTTGATTTCACAGGATGGCATAGTGGGCAGGCTGGATTCTTTAGGTGACAAAGTCGGAGGAAGCTTTCTTAATGGTGACTTCTTCAGGGGGAGATCGCGGGTAATGACAATTCGTGATCTCCTCTCTCCACCTATTTAAAAGACAGTAAGGCACAAGCACACATCCTAAAATGTTAGCAGCCAGAAGGTATCTGGGACTTGCATGTGGAAGACATGGCCCAGGAAACCCCACCAGAGGTGACCCCTGTGGGGGAGCAGGTGGCCTAAGTTCAAGCAGGATTTTTGCACTTATCCTTAGTGCAGAGTATAGGGAAGAGCTGCTTCAGTCTGGGAGGGATCTGCAGACAGAATGTTGTATGAAGGTCTTTAAAMTTTGAGAAAAGACCTTTTTCATTAACTAATATGGTTGTAATGTACCCAGACCCATAGCTTCTGGGATGTTATTCATCCTTCCCCTGTCAAATGGTCACAAAGTATATATGTAGGAAAGGAAAAACATGCTTTTGGAAGGCAGAATGATGGATTCATTTGATCAAATTGGTCTGCTTGCTGGTTTTACACACACAAGCAGCCCATACCACCTGGTGTGTGCAGCAACCTGTACACATGGCCATTTGTGTCCTGTGCCAGGGAGGAGGAGGCTGGGCCACTGGTGGCAGGAGCTGAAAGGACCAAGTAATGTTCACTTCTTCCCATCCCAGCGAGGAGGGTTGCTGCTGAAAACATGTCTTATATCATGAGAAAAACTAAAGAGTGTGGAACTTAATTTTTAAAAGTTTAATTAAAGAAGAAAGGGGCCCAAACTTGTTTATATAATAAGGAAATATCTTAAGACTGCTTCTGTATGAGCTACATTTTCTGCCTGAATTCCAGCAAACTAAAAACCTCATTTCTTCAGTGTTTGAAACTTCTTTGAAAGGGAAAGTTTTGGGCTTCTGAGTCCTGATGTGATACAGAAATCTTTGAAAGTCCCTTGAGGTTGAGTAAATTTATTAATAACGTAAGCTAAATGAATGCCTAATGGGATTTTCTGTGCTTTGAACCAAAGTTGTTAACAAATGCTAGAAAACAAGTAAAAATGTAACACTTTGCAGCTCAGTTTTTCKAATGGGTCTTTCCTTCACCTAAGAGTAGGAAAGTCTGGCAAAAGAATAATATGTATTGTTTTGTCAGATTGCCTGATACACTCTGATTTAGAGATCTATATCAGGCTCTGAAGTCTGTATCTAGGCACCTATGAACACACTGTATGACTTTCCAAAACTCAGGTGCGCACAAATCCTATTAAAGCAATGGAAGCTGCAAATATTCACTGTCACTTCATGAAGGCTTTTTCCTGCAGGCAGAAAAGATTATCATCATCATCAGTTTTAGGACCTTTTATGGTGTGTACTGTAGCTCAAGGTGGGAGAAGGTGAACTTCCTCCTAAACCTCCTAAGTGGAATATAACAATTTTTTGATTGGGACCATAGCTAATTTGTGATTTCAACTGCAAGGGCCACCAAAACATGCACATAACTGGGCCTGAAGGGTCTTCAAATTTAGGTGTCTGGCGTTTCATTTAACTCTACTGAGCTTAAGCTATTAGTTTGGAAAGTCTACAAATTCCCTGTCTCTACAATTCAGTGCAGACTACATAATGATCAAGACATTGTATCAAATTAGGGTCAAATCTTCCCAGTACCAAAACAGAGGAGATGAAATGAAGGGAATAGTCTAAGATAAAACTASTTGGATCAGACATAGTTAACTTGAATTACTGGTGAAGATCTATTTTAAACTTAACAAGTTTGTATTGCTGCGGGCATCACACTATCATCAGACTGGTTAACACCAGTTGCTCTCCCGGACATGCTCTCCAGATTAACTAGGCATGAAGTAACAGAACCTAAATATAGGTTTCTATTTTTGTTAGCAGGTGTTATCCTTACCAGGTAAAATTTCTCATTCCTTCCCTTGGTAGCATACAAGGTTTTTATACAGTCAATTGCTTTAAAGCAGAGACAAAGCAGTTAGGGAGTGGTCACTTGTAGGTATTTTACATTGGCAAATAAAGTATTTGGAATCATGAAAGSGAATTTGCTGCAATCGTTTTAGTAGGTCTCCTTGACAATGCTGAAGTTTTTCTAATGCCTTTAAGTACATGGCGTTTATAAAAATGTGAGTTAAATCATTGCTTATGCAATGCTGTTAGCTGTCAGGGAGTGCTAATCGGGGAGATGTACCTCTGCTTCAGTATCCGTCATCAGCTTTTCTGKTTTTTTTTCATCTTGCTTTTCTAAGCAAACATTTGTGTATAATTCAGGATATTCTGGGTTTGGAAGGAGGACCCATTTTTTTTTTACTTCATAAAACAAAAAAGCCAACAAAAACCTTAAAATGTGTCAGTTTCTGTGGTTGTTAGAAAAGTAGAAAATTAATCACTCCCCGTTTTTTTTTTTTTTGCTCAGGGTTTTAATTAGGAGAAGGGTAAGGAGAGAGGTCCTTTAAGCTTTTGGAAGTAAATTCCGTTTTTTATCAGCTCCTGCAGCCTTGCCTCAGTAAAGGCACCTTTTTGCCAGTACCAGGTCACCATGCCCAAGAAACCTCACACAACTGGAAGGAGTCCCAAATACTGTTGCCCTAACCCTCCCCCAGCTTGGCTCTGTATCATCCACACAAAGCCGCCCTAACGCCAGCTTAACTGGCTGCCAGATGGTCCCCAGCTCGGGGAGATCCATGGGCTGAGCAAAATGAGTTTGACAACTGCCATGGCACCTCTGTGGACCAAGGTGGCTGGGTTAGGTGARCAAACGACTCTCAGTAATTAGAGAAATCCTTCAGCAGCTCTAATGCCTGCTAAGACAAGTAGGGGAGGGTAGGAAAATGGTGAACCCCCAGGTCAGGGGGGCACAAAAGCCACCTAAGTGCCCCCTCATTAAAGTGACGAGCAGTGCCAGGAGGTCTCTGACTTAAAGCTATATATTTGTGTTAATGGCTTGAAATCTAAATTTGTTTATTGCATGGAAGTCCGCATTTGTTGTTGGATTAGTGACTAACCTGCTTGTAACCGGGTTGGCCAKTTTCTTGTTCCCACTTGTGCTAAAAAAGTGTGGATCTGGGAGGGAAGAACTGCTCCTGCAGAGCAAAGATAATAATCTAATAAAGGAAGGGAATTCAGAAATAGAGATAAGTGGGAATCACTTCTATGTTAGCTGCTACTATTTGTAATTTCCTGGCGCTTACAGATTCAAGACCTGTAGCGTCAATATTCAAGATTTTGGCGCCTGTGGTAAATATGCCTTCAAAATTGGTGCATGTACCCCATTTCGCACAAACCCCATGTTTCCTCATTTGTATGCAGACAAAGCTGAGAAAGACTTTGTTTTAAATGTGTCAGTACAAATGTTGCCTGCAAGAGCAAGAGTCTGACCTGGAAGGAAAGAATCCTGTTTTTTTCCAGAGGGTTTTGAATAAAGCCTGAAACACATTTGTATGGAGGATGGTGGTGTGCCCATTTGTCCCAGTGTTTCCAAAGGTATCTCTTAAAGCCATCCAAGACACTATTTCATACTTAGTACACTTGGATAACGTGAAATGCAAGAAAGGATTAATCAGTCTTCTATGACACATGACATAAAGTTCATTATTTACATAGTAGACAGAAATAGTTCCAGTATATTTGCTTCATACAGGTTTGAATTAAATTGTTACTTTATAAGTGAGCTTCTTGCTGGTGATCTGCAACTGATGAAGGACACTAGAGCTCTTGTCATGCTGGTTCTGCTTGTAACCCCATTACCAGGATTTGTGGGGTGACTGCCAGGTATGCCATAGGTGTGACATATCCTTATTCTCCACAGGAATCTCTCGTCTTTCATTTCTTCTGCATAACCAAAGAATCTAGAAGTCACTCGGRTCTATGACTCACATTTGAAAATAAGATTACAAAGAGCACAGGTAAATTTWTCAAGGAATATTTTCCCATTTTCATGGGTGATTCAGAGCTAAATAACCAAGGAAGAAAAGCAATGGTTGTATTCATGTCTAGTATGGACCATAAGGCAACCATAAAGCTGGGGCACAGGGGTCCTCTGCCCCAAGCCCCCTTCTCCAGAGGCTGTCAGGCCTCCTGCTGAATGCCAGATCTCAGATTCTAGTGCTGCTTGTCCMAGGCTCAGGAAACCTGCTAGTGCAGCCCTAGATGCCACTGTTCCTTATTTCTGTCTCCCACAAATCCCTCTTTCTTTAGCGAGGGGTACGTTGAGCTGGGGAGAGGAGAACGATTCCCAGAAGAACTCCAGTTCCTCTGAACTCCAGTAAACTCCAATTGCTGTGGACCCTGGTGAAGCATCTATCTTATTTCGGGATTTGTACCTCTCCCTGTGCTCTTCCTGCATCACCAAAAGTGGAAAGAGCAGGTTCGCCCTCTCCTTTCTGCTTGTGTACTCAGTTGCAAGGGTGAGTGCTCGAGCAGCAGGCGATGGGGCTCTCCTCCATCCTCCTCTTGCAGATGTTTGACACTGCATTGTATAGCTGCCCATTCCTATGGCCGGAGAGAAGGAGCATCGGCCCAGCGCCTGGGCACTCACCTGAGCGAGAGGAGATAGCAGGAGAAGAGATACCTGCTATCCTGTCCCCGCTCCACTGCTGTTCAGGTAGTAATGGGAGGCAGGACTGAAACACAGGTGTCCCCTTGCCCAAAGGAGCATCTAGAGAGTAATGCTTATTTTATGGCCAATTAATATTTAATCATCCTATATAAAATGAGCAGCTTCAACAGGAAAAATTGCAGGTGGGTTTTCTTCCCCGCCGCCCCCCCTCAAGAATATGTGATAACCTGAAAGTGAGAGCTTTCCTCTCCTGGAAAGTGTGAGGCACCGTGGATTCAAATCCTCATGGGCAGAGCAGGAGGGTATAATCTCAGCTCCCACACCCTGGTGAATATTTCACACAAACTGATGGGTAAAGACTGGGGTGTGGGAGCTTCCCTTTTTCTGGAATTAGGTGCCTGGCTGGCCTTGTGTTACAACAGTCCTTGACAAATGTTGCAGGCTTATTTGAAAAACTCAATTCTGTGGCTGCCCCATTCTTAAGTCTTCTTTATATTGTAAAAGGAGCCATACATATTCCGRGGAGAAATGCTTTGAAGTGCCCTGCCGTCGTACCATACAGCCAGCCTTTAGGCTGTGTTGTAAAGCCCTTGGGACCAGGGTGGTCCCCATTAGACCAAGTGCTTTGGAAATTTCCGTTTGAGTTGTAAGAACCTTGTGTCCCTGCCTTTCGGCCAGCTCCCAATTCTGGAAACGAAGGTCTGAATACATGGCCAGAATATTTACTGATGCAATGGCTGGGTTTTACAAGGTGAGGACTGTTGTTAGGTAAAGTACTAGCCCATTAAAAATTGTATACTTATAGACTGGAAAACTTAGAAATTTACCATCTCAAAGTATTTTGCTGCCTAAGTAGTAGAATGATAAGACACATTGTTTACTTTTATGGTCAATAAAGTAAAGCCTGTTCTCAGGTGTAATGCTCTTAAGTGGCTGCCAATCGCTAACATGAGACTTTAGACTGATTTTATCCTTCTGACGTTCAATGGAACAAATATCCCGTAGTTTGCAGATAAGGATCACTCCAGGATCAGTTTCAGTTTGACACAGTAGTTTCAAAATTCACCTTGGGTGTATTTTTTCCCTTTGACTTTATCTAAAAAACTGATCTGCCTAGCTAATGAATTAAAGGGGTCAAAGGAATCAATGTTCCTTATTTGCATTCATTCAAATGAATACATACCTGTTTTATTGAATAAGGAGTTACAGCTCTGGTATTCATAAATACCTGATACAGAATGAACATAAATCAGTAAAAATATTCTGTTTTTCTTGTTATGAGCTAACAGACACTGAATATAAGTATATTTGCAATTAAGAAGATGTATCATGTGAAAGTGATCTCTGGACAGGTAAAATGGTGTTATTGAAGGGGAGGATGATTGAATAGCTGAGGTCCTGCTGTTAGACTTAGGAGGTCTGGGCTCTCTGGACTGACTTCCTGAATGGCTCTGGGAGCTCTTCGGAACTCTGGTGCTTCAGTTTCCCACTCATGAATTTTCTTTCTTAGAGTAGTTTGAAAACAAATACCTTAGAAGCTGAGGATGTCAGATCTTTCAGTTACGCTGAACGAATGGTAAGAATAGAAGACCAATACAAAAGAAAAAAGGTCGATCTTTTAAATGGAATAAAGAAATGTAGTGGGAAAACTGGAAGGGCTGTCAAGGTTTTTTTTGTTGAAGTCCATCTTGTTTTTCCATGAYGTGCTAAGCTAGGTCTGGCCGTAATATGGAAGGCTACAAGAAACCTGATTTGAGAGCGCATTGGGCTGTTTTCAAAACTGTGCAGTCCCTAATCATTCTTGAGATCACTGGAAAAGTGCACTACATACTTATGGAAATTATTTTATGTATTTAAGGTAATGGAGTTACTTGTCCGACTGTAGGTTGCAGAGTCAAAAGAYTCCTGACTATTCCTGTAATATTTGCTCAGAAGAAAAACACTCTGAATTTAGTTGCCACTCTTGCTGAAGCACACCTGCTTTTAATTGTAAGGGCATGGGATGTCAGCTGGCAGGACTTTATTAGTGTCAGTGAGATGGCTCAGGTGGGAAACAAAACTCTTCAGAACAGATCTCCTTTGTGCAGAAGCAATGGACGTGTCAGTGCCCGGAGTTCAGTGCTGTATGGAAAAACCTGAACTGTTTCTGCTGCTCCRGCTGGGACCACAGGCAGACAAGCAGCGTCAGCCAGTGTGGAGTGCTGCACTGGCGTGGCCCTGCTGAGACAAAATGGTTTCATTTGCAACAGCTACTAAATGTGAAACCCTTTTGGCAAYCCATTTTAATTCCTAGACAGTTATAAAAATGTGCTCCTCGGATTATCTGTGGTAGTCTTTTATTGAAAATTTATTTGATATAAACCACATAGTCAGTGGCACTTGGGTGCCTCCTCTCTCAGATGAGCATCTTCAACCACTAACCAGAGAAAGTGTTTGTCCCCCTCTTCCATGCAGAAATGAATGGCTTTTACAGCACAGAGGAGACACTTTTTTGCAGCCCACAAAGGAGCCTATAGGTGCATAGACAGGGCTCTCTYATGCTCTGAGTTCAACCCTGTTAGGACAAAAGCAGGAGCTAAATGCAGATCTCAGATAGCTGCAGACACCAAGAGGGGAAGCAGATCCCCATCAGAGCTTTGAATGAAAGGGCTGTTTCCTGATAAGTTCAGGGAAGAAACAAACTCGGAGCAAGATTCAGGAACATTATGGCACCAGCTCAGCATTAATCAGCGCCCACTGTCATACCTAGAGTCAGAAGAAGACTGCCTGGTACAACACTGATGCCTGAAAGGCCACCTCCATTTCTCTGCGAACCTCAGTGCTTACCTGTATGAGAAAAGATTTTGAGCTAAGAGTAACAAATAGGGACAATCTTAAGAGACCCTTTTCAGGACTTTTCCACTTTGCTGACTTGGGTGGCTTTTTGCTGGAGTACCAGTTTTTGTGTATATCTTTTTCAGAAACRCTGCACTATTTCCAGCCTGTGTAAGCCAGCCAGGCTCCCTCCCTGGGGCTGTAGATCAGAGGGCTGGAGGGCAGCTGCCTAAGATCCCTTGTGTATTTAATCCCCCGTTAGTATTAATAACAATAGGTCAAAACTGAAAGTATTCAAATCTTGTCTGTCTATAGAGAAAGCTGAAACAAATATTTAATTTGATTTAACAGCAAGGCAGGAAGAAATGTTTTACAGAGCTCCAAGAGTTTCCTATTGGCTTTCTCCATGCACCATGCCTTTAAATTTCTTCCTTCTTAGTTGGTGAAGATTTAACGACAAGACTCTTCAAGCTCTTTTCATCTCTGTAAAAAGTTGTGGTTTTAACAGGAGTCATTTTGGGGGTACRGGAGAAGGAGGAGGGAACATTGGACTCTTGGGACACATTTCCATAGGGTAATGCTATTGAGCTGCTTGATTTGTGCACATCATTGTGCCTTGGGATGAAAGCCAGGGAGGTGTTTGGAAAGCTACCTACTCACTCAAGTTATTTGATTGAAGTTTGCCATTACCTGCATGTGCACACAGAGTACTCATTTGTGTTTATAACTGCTCTGTGCAGATTTTTGGCAGATGTTGTGCTGTTACCCTGAAATATGGCTCTTTGTTCTCCTTAATGAGCAAGAGCTGTTAATACCATGCTGTGTTTCTGATGTCTTTTTGCTGGTCAGTACTCACTGCCCTCTTTGCTCCAGCAGAAGCAGGAATAGAAGCAGTGATAGCAGACCACTCTACCTCCCACTTATCTGATGTTACACACTGKCAAAATGAGGAGATCTCTGGGAGGAAGAGCCATTTTCTTTTAATCAATTATTAACTGGCAAGTCACCCCGGTCAATCTTTGCTCCACAGTTGAGTGAAACTTGTGAGCAGGTTTTTGAGCAGACCAGGCTTAGTTGAAACCATGTGAAAGGAAAATCATATTCTGCGCAAGCCTACTGAAAAATTAAGCAGGTGGCAAACTGTGGAGAAAATGAGAATGCGCCCATTTGTATTTGTAGAAGTGCTCTTGTCCTAAGTATCTGAAAGCTCTTTAGAAACCTAGAAATGAATACAGTGCACAGGGACTCTTTAATTTTCCCCTTAGAAACAATAAATGAATGAAAAGGTCATTCTTCTTACAATACACGGTGGCACTGCAGTGAATAATACTCTATCTAATAGCAGGTTATGTTAGCCAAATATAACTACTGTGCTGGTTTTGGCTGGGATAGGGTTAATTTTCTTCACAGTAGCTAGTAAGGGGCTATGTTTTGGATTTGTGCTGAAAACAGTGTTGATAATACAGGGATGTTTTCATTATTGCTGAGCAGTGCTTACACAGAGTCAAGGCCTTTTCTGCTCCTCACCCCACCCCACCAGCGAGTAGGCTGGGGGTGCACAAGAAGCGAGTAGGCTGTGTGGTGCTTAGTTGCTGGCTGGGGTTAAACCACAACAGTCCTTTTTGGCACCCAACACGGGGTTCAAAGGGTTTGAGATAACAACAGGTTTGATTGGAATGTGCTAGATCATATTTATAGCTGTTATTGCTGTTTAGCTATTAATCAGCAGGCTCCTGTGCTTGCCATGGGGCTTGCTTGCCTTACTGTGTGTTAGAGTCTAGTGCTCGTTAGGGGCTGCTTTTTGCTTTCGCTGCTTGCTGTACTGCCGCACTGCTGATCGTCTTACTGTGCTGTGCCTGGGAACATTCTGATAACAGCAATGGCCTTGCGCCCGGGCTGGCAGACGGCCAGGGCATCGCTGCTGTTTCTGTGCTGCTGCACTGGACAGGCTGGAACTCCAGTGTGAACTCGAGTCGAAGGGACTGTGACCTGTGGATGAGTCCACGCGGGAGCAGGACACCCCAAAGCGTCTGTGGCCGTGGATAAATCCACACCAGAGCAGGTACATCTCAAAGCATCTGTGGCCGTGGTTATGTCTGTGCTGCGGCAGGTATACCTCTGAAGGGATTGTAACCCAAGGATAAGTCCACGCTGGAGAAGGTACACCTTGAAGCATCTGTGGCTGTGGATAAGTCCATGCTGCATCAGGGACACCTTGAAGCAACAGTGGCTGTACATGACGTCATGCTGGAGCACCTCAAAGTGTTTCGCCATTGATTAGTCCGCAACAGAGCAGGTACRCTGCTGGAGGGACTGCAGCCATGGGTAAGGCCATGTTGGAGCAGGTTTACTTGTGAAGGGACTGTGGCTGTGGGTAAGGCCGTGCTGGAGCAGATATATCTCTGAAGGCACTGTGGCCCATGGAGAAGGCCACACTGGAACAGATGTACCTCAAAGCGACTGTGGCTGTGGATAAGTCTATGTCACAGCAGGTATACCCCTGGAGAGACTGTGGCTCATAGATAAGGCTCCACTTGGAGCAGGTACTTCCCTAAGGGACTGCAGTCTGTGGGTAAGTCCAAGCCGGAGCAAGGGCAAGGGGAGTTGTTCATTGCAATGTTAAACCCCATAACTTGGCCCAAAGGGACCAGGAGTGGACATTGTAATGGATCTACCTTTAAATTGTTGTAACCCATGATTTGAGTTGCATGTTATAGGAATTGCTATAGCAGGAACCACCCGAACCAATGGAGGACAAGCCTTACAAGAAGCAGTGCAAGTGCAGCAGTGACCCAACCTGAGCTGCCTTTGGTGCCCAATAACTCCACCCAACACACCACCTCTCCTGTCCTGAGTGACCACCTGTTCTGGTTTTGGCTGGGATAGAGTTAAACTTCTTCCTAGTGCCGTGTTTTGTATTTAGTATGAGAAGAATGCTGATAACACACTGATGGTTTTAGTTGTTGCTAAGCAGTCTACTAATCAAGGACTTTTCCGCTTCCCATGCTCTGCCAGGTGCACAAGAAGCTGGGAGGGAGCATAGCCAGGACAGCTGACCCAACTGGCCAATGGGGTATTCCATACCATATGATGCCATGCTCAGTATATAAATAGGGGGCGTGGTCCAGGAAGTAACGATCGCTGCTTAGGTATCAGTCAGCGGGTGGTGAGCAATTGCATTGTGCATCACTCATTTTGTATATTCTACCATTATTATTATTATTATTTTCCCTTCCGTTTCTGTTCTATTAAACTGTCTTTGTCTCAATCCATGAATTTTACTTTGTTTTTTTGATTCTGTCCCCCATCCCACTGTGTGTGTGGGGGGAGTGAGTGAGTGGCTGTGTGGTGTTTGGCTGCCTGCTGGGTTAAACCACAACACCACCATGACAGACAGAGCCCTAAGTCATGAACTAAATTAACTCAATGTACATTTTGTGGACATTTTACAGACATTTCACAGACATTTCACAGGGGTCGTCCACAGACTAATGGAATGATATCTGCATATTATATCAAAGGATGGGAAGGGGGGTGGTGGTTAATGAGGATGTATTGGATAGCACGGGACCTGAGCATGACATAAATGGTACGGAATAAGGGGTGGAGAATGTGCTAGTTTTGGCTGGGATAGGGTTAATTTTCTTCATAGTGGCTAGTACGGGGCTATGTTTTGGATTTATGCTGAAAACAGTGTTGATAATATAGAGATGTTTTCGTTATTGCTGAGCAGTGCTTATACAGAGGCAAGGCCTTTGCTGCTCCTCACACTACTCCACCAGTAGGCTGGGGGTGCACAAGAAGTTGGGAGGGCTGACCAGGACAGCTGACCCCAACTGACCAAAAGGATATTCCATACCATATGACATCATGCTCAGCAATATAAAGCTGGGGGAAGAAGAAGGAAGAGGGGATGTTTGGAGTGATGGCATTCATCTTCCCAAGTAACCTTTACGCATGATGGAGCCCTGCTTTCCTGGAGATGGCTGAACACCTGCCTGCCCATGGGGAGTAGTGAATGAATTCTTTGTTTTGCCTTGCCTGTGTGCGCGGCTTTTGCTTTACCTATTAAATTGTCTTTATCTCMRCCCATGAGTTTTCTCACTTTTACCCTTCCGATTCTGTCCCCCATCCCAATGGGGGGAAATGAGCGAGCGGCCGGGTGGGGCTTAGTTGCCGGCTGGGTTAAACCACAACTACCTATTACCAGCTTGGCACACTGTTGTTACTAGTGCCGCTAATTTTACTGTGAGTGATACAGCACCTGTAGCTAGTATATGTAGTCAAAACACTGATGAGTCTTCATCACCACAATACCCTTAAAATGGAGGAACACACAGATGCAGTACAGAAAGAAATCCCTTGTTTAAACTCCTTTTTCCCTGGGAAAAAATGCAAAGATACTCAGTTGCTGCTTCTTTCCTTGTAATAAACCCCATCCGTTAATCTCATAAAAAAAAAAAGAAGATGTCTCCAGTTTAGTAGTCAAACTAGCTAGGTATTCTGACAGAGGTYGCCAAAAGATGTGTGTCATTAAAGGAAGTAGGGCCAAAGTTTTGGATTTGCAATGACATTGGATGCTAAGCAAGCATGATCCATATTAAGGTTCACCATAGTAAGCATCCCAGTTGACCTGCTGGAAAAAGTAATTCCCATAAGTTGTCTGAGGAAGAGCTGATATATGTTCTCTAGCTCTGATTCATGGGTGACATGACATAAAACCCTAGCCACTTTTTAACAGCAGGAAGACTTTTTATGGCTCCACAATGATAGCTTTCTTGGAAGAAGCCCTCTGGGACCTCAGATCGCCAGTCCTTCTGCAGGTGTGTGCTGCAGAGTTTAAATGGGGACTTGATGTAAACAAATACTGAACATTTGTTAGAGGTAATTAAATGTTCTCAGAACACTAGATTCTTAAAAAATACAGCTGTGTATAATTTTTATGGTTGTCTTCAAAAGAGAATTTACTATACAGTCACCAAGGTGTACAGATAATGAACAGCAAATTAATCAAAACATTCTTCTGATAATGTGCTTGTCTTCAACTTACATAAGCATTACTTTCAGGAAAGGATTTGCTAATGAGTTTCCTGCCACACTAGGACTTATTCAACAGAGAAAAATGAGAGAGGCACAGAGGGAACTGTGTGAGGCTGTGATGCTTCTAATTCATCAGAGCTATTCAAATGCAGTCTTTCTCTGAGCAGTTCCAGTATGAAGCTGTCTCTTCTATACATAACAAATCTGCTTTATATGGTTTTATCTACTTTAATGCTTTTTTTGGATCAGAAKTGTGTTTTGAAGCAAATTTCCCTGCTCACACTTACTGTGCTTTGGTTCACATCATAGAGCAGTTTTTGAAGATGTGCACTGGATTCCTTGTATGTGAAAATGGTCTCTGGTAGCATAGCTAATGCACTGCTGCCACAAACAGGTATTCRGTGCATGGGACTGGACTAGAGCTGTTCTGAAGAAAAAGGCAAAGCAAAACCCTGGGATGGGTGCTGTGTGGATGTCAGGTTCTCAGACCCTTTAACTCTATAGATCTGTTCATACTGATCCATGCTATTATATAATGCAGATGTAGGCTGCATCATCAGAGCCGTATCTATTAAAGGAAATGACAATGTGGTGCTTCTACCTTTGCTGAACCAAGCTAGCAAAGCTGCTGCACATTCTTGTGTGTCACTTTTCATGTTTTCTTCTAATCCAGTCATATTCTAGTCCTTTTCTGTGTTTAATCAACAGACTTGCTTAATGAAATGCAAAGCATAATATCTGGCAATCCCACTGAAGTCAAAAAGGTTGCAAAGGTGTCACTGTAGACTACCTGAAATGCCGTGGGGTCCTTACACAGCAACCTTGGTTGACCTTGGCTACCTTATTAATGCTGGTGACATGCAAGTAGGAATAACATTTTTAGCCCTGACAATGGCCATGCTGAGTTCTCCAGACTGTGAAGTGTGTACCTTATGTGTGCAGATGATCCAGACAGCACAGGTGGATTCCAGCAGTACTACTTCTAGAGAGGAGAAATGGACTTGACGTAAGGAAAAGGCCTAAGCTACGAGACTGGAGATGGGTATTACTGTGCAATTAATGGACCAAGAGACTGAATGCAGGATTCATAATAATAATAATAATAATAAGGCTATTCTGTTACTAGAGTTCTGTAATTATTTTCTGTGTTAATCCCTAATATGTGGGTCAAATCTTTTGTCTCCTGAAGTTGATAAAAATATTCCATCTGGCATCAGATGGACACAGCCAGGGCCCGCCAGAAATGAACAGCTCCTCTGCCATGCATGTACTGTTGTGTGCATAAGCTCTAATGCGCTCACTACTTCCTTTGTGGAAATAATTTACTTCTCTGTACTATATTTGTATMTCTCTGTATATTTGTATATAATTGAAAGTGAAACCAATATAGATTTCAGTGGTAGTAGTACCATGATCATTTAGCAGAAAAATCCTGACAGTGTGTATGTCTTTGCAAGGAAAATTCTTCAGACTTTCTGTAGGATGGGCTCTGGCTAATACCACTCTACAGTGCACTTATATGCCTTAGAAAACAGATTGGGTTTTCAAACTGCAGATGGAGCTGAAAAAAAGTATCTCTTTTCAAGTTCATTTCACTTCTAAGCCATCTCAGTAATGCTACTAATGAATTTCTGTCTCTGTGTATATGATATTTCTGAATGTCTATCACCAGGGTATCTAAATGTCATTATAAATTTAATGAACAGCTGCTGCCCATTAAAAGTAAGTGTAACTTCTATTGCTTAAATTAAACTAGTTTAAAGTAAAATGAGCATTTAGGTTAGGCAGGTGTTGCTGCTATTTATATCCAAAAGTCAAATTTCTCCTAGACAGAGGGCTAGTTTCAAAATTGCACTTTTTCTGCAACTGTTATTTTGCCAGAAAAAGCTCCACAAATTGCTGTCTAAACTGCAGAGATGGTAAAAGAGGTGCCTACATCACAGTTCTGGTCATCTCTAAAATGTGGGTATTCATGGCAGAGGATTGAATGATATTCTCACATGAGGAACTTCTAGCATTTGCCTTCTATATTGCCAATTGATGATACTACCATGAGGTTAATTGGGCCATTCAATTGTGTTCTGCCACTCTGTCGTTCCTTAAAGGACTTAGTAAGATTGCCTGCTAAAATTCTTATTATCTCTGTAACAAATCTTAGTTTTATTACTGCTGGTCTAAGAGCAGAGGAAAAGGATTGGAGCAGCTCCACAGCAGGATCAATTAGTGTCTTCGATGCTTTTTTGAGTACTCAATTACCAGAGCTCACAGGGGTGTCCAGAAACAAACTCGGTCATGGCAAATATACCAGGACAATTGTAACCTCTCTGCCAGGTAATTAATAGCAGCTAAAAAGGTCAGGTTCAGTATATCTGGGACTGCTCTTCATGAGTGACTGAGCAAGGTCCAGCCCCCACTTGGGGAGCAATGCCCTGTGCGAGGAGATCATCCCCCTGCTAGCTCCCTCTAATTGTAGGAAATCTGTTTATTAAGGCACAGAAAACGGACATAATTGGAGGGAATTAGAGAAGCATATCACACATGCACAAATATTGATAGCATTTGCGAGTCAAGAGGAAATGATGTTGTAAATAAGCCATTTAGCATCCTTCCTCTTCACCGCTGAGTATCTTGCATCACTCCACTTTAGACATCCAACCCACCCTCTCCTCAGCTTAGCTCTGCAAAGAGCAGCTCTGTGAAGGTYTCTTCGCCTGTCTCGGGTCCCCAGGGAGCTTTTCCGATCTGGCTGTGAGCTGCTGCTCCTTAGTGATTCAGCTGCATGAAGATGCTGAGGAAACAGGACTTGATAGTCGAGTCCACCAAGCGACACTTTCCACCCTGTCTCCTCTCATCTGAAGGATTTCCTGCAGTGTTTCCTAACATGCAGCACTTCCCAGCCTTGGGAGCGGCAGTCAAGCCCATGTCTGGCCATTTAGAAATAAATGGAGGGTAGGGGAAGGTGAAGGCTGAGCCCACAAACCCCTTTGGCCTTGTCGTAACTTCCCGAATGTCGCTGGAGGACGTGTTAGCCTGTGCCCGTCCCTGTCCCCAGAGAGGTGTCCGACGCCCGGGGCTGGGGCTGCCCCAGCTGCTCTGCTCCCTGTCTCCCTGCCCTGCTGCTGCAATAGGGAGCCCACAACACCCCCAGCCCCCAGCAGCCCTCAGCCCACTGGAAACTGTGTGAAAGGCCCCGCTTTAACTGTGTGTTTATGAACGTTTCCAGGCTGTTTTCAGTGCATAACTTTAATTATCAGAAACCTCAGAAGACTCTTGACACATCTGGCTGAGCAGATCTGCAAATAAATTTCCTCTGAAATTTAAATGGAGAGTCTAAATTTTCCATCATCTACCTGCAATGGTTGGAGCCTCCATGCATTTTGACTGCACACCTGGTGTAGGACACTTGGCAGAAGTCAGGTGGAAGAGCTTTTTTAAGTCTGGACTGGTTGGGGCTATCCCAGATGACAGCAGATCCAGCACAGCTGTCCTCCACAGTTTCTCCAGTGAGCAGATGCCCATCGAATTCACCATCTTATTCAGATGGGGAAATGCAATTCTCCTCTTCAACAGTGCCACTGCCTCCCCTCGTTTTCTCCTGCTCTGGGTATCAGGCCATCGCTGGCCTCATTAATACACTTATTTCTTCCTGCAGATCCTCTTTACGTTTGACCTAATATTTGCCACTTTTATTTTGAGGAGAAATAAATGCACTGAGTTTCTTTATCAACCTGGAGAATTGTTGCTTTTGAGTAGCTTATACATGATGCTCCTGTAATTTCTTAGCCTACTGGGAAATTGTCTTTCTATCCTTATGAACTTTAAACTTGTCATTTACTGTATTGCAAGGGAGAGATGGTGGCTCTGTGAGGCGGTGCCTGACGTCTGACTGTGGTGTAATAGAGCAGGTGCAGATCCCAGAAGGGCAGTAAAGAGTTCACGTGGCACAGTGCCTGAAATGGAAAAAGGAAGGACTCAGTGGCCAGGAGATCTTTTCCAGCCCTGTGTTATTTTTGCATTATTCTTTTCTGGATTAGGAGGATCATCTCAAAGGATGAGATGCAAAAGACAGGTAAGAAGGCTTCAGTACACTGCAGCCTTTACGTCAGCTGTTGTGTCAATCACTCTTTCTCAGATTTTCTTTTCAATTGCACGTAATTCAGTAACAGCTGGGTTTGCTTCATCCTTTACATGTAATTGTCAAGTGAACGAGGGAAATGATTCAATGATCAGTGACAGCAGTCAAGCGTCAGCAGTGTATGTCACATATTTTAACCCCAGGCCTTATCAGGCAACAGAGGACTAGAGACAGAAGTTAATTTACCATATCCAAACATCCTTCTGTGACGTGAGAAAAAACCCAGATCTTTTACACATCCTGAAGCCATGAAAATACATGACTGTCCTAGAGCAAAAATTTTGAGGCATATTGCTGATGAATGAGACACTTCAATACAGGACAAAGCCATGCTGAGGGAAGCCCTTGAGGTGCTGTTGTATGACCTGGAACGTGGGAGTTGGAGGTTTTGTCCAAATTGTTTGGTGAAACTGTGGGAGTTAGTCCAGAGTCTCTAACACTCTTAAAAAGACTCTGAGAAATGCAAAATTCCTTTATTCACATTTCCTCATTTGATGGCTAACATTGTCTAAACGGGTCTTTTCAGGAGGTTTCATGTGTGTCACCTCTCTGCTCTGGATGAAGAGATATTCCTCCAGCTGGCTGAGTCTGAATATGAGGACCCTGAGCTCTATTCCAGATGCCATGTGTGGCAGGAGTGACTTTTTAAATCATTATATATATACAATGCATATATGTACAATACACTACAGTTCATTAGTCACACTGCAAACAATTTTCCTTCAATGGAAGTAGTCATGCAGATATATATCCTCTCCAGCCACTGAACTCATTGTCATCATGACCTTGGCAACATCAGTGCAACATCAAAGTGGAAGATCTCAGTGCCAACTGCAAAACTGTTGGATATGTAAAAAAAAAAATAAAAAAGATTTCATGAAAATGATAAGCAGCTCTGTTCACTCCCTCCCCAACAGATGTACTCTCATGCTCCTAGCTACCATCTGGTTTATTAATGGACTAAAGAGGGGCAAAATGCCGTACAGAGTCACCTCTTCTATAAGGAACAGTTTGAAGGACTACTTAATGGAGACAACAAACATGATGGACAGAACAACTGCTTTTTGCCTTCCTCATAGCAATAGGACGTTTTCTTAATTACAAGGAACTGATTATGAGCAAAATGCTAGTCAAAGACGTCTGGGCAGCCTACTGAATCCTGTTTAGTGCCAGCCTTGAGGTGTTACAAATAAATGTTAGGCAGTTCAGAGCATTAAATAAATTTTGCTGCCTCAGAATGTAACTGATTTTGTTTAGCTCCAGAAAGGTTTGAAAAATATGGTGATTTTTTTCACATTGCAGCAGCTGTACTACTGTGAAACATTAATCAATTCTGCATTATTTTTAATTAATGGTCTCCTGTCTCTAGAAGTGTTGTACAATGGGAGTGGTTTTCACTTGCACTCTACTACTGTATTTGTCTTCCTTCAAGAAAACATAGACAGTCTGAGTCAGGAACATTGCTCAATATGAGAATTAGGCCCCTGAATTTTAAAAGTAAAATGACCACTATGGTTATCTCAGTGGATCTACAAAACCCTCAGTCAGGGAGGTGGCATTCAGAAATTCATGTCTCAAGCTTGATCCATTGTGCATCCCATTTTAGAAAAGTTAAAAATTATAGGGAATTTAACAAGCACAAGATGCCCTCACATCCTCCAAAAAAAGTAGAATTGGGACAGTAAAGGAGACAACATCAAGAAGAATGCAAGTTGTTAAAACAGCAGCAATCCGCTTAAAAAAAGCAATACAGTAAATTAATGAGTTCATGTAAATTGCTTCTTGCTGAGTACACAAGGCACTAGAAAATCCTCTGTAAGGGATATTTTGTTTTATCTTGGACATGTGTATTGCTGCAATTAAGTAGTTTGCTCTTTAACTTGGAAGCATGAAGTGTCTGAACAGTAGTATTAGAGATAGTTGTATTCTCAATTCCCTGCTGCGCAGTCAGCAGGAATAATTTTACCATTCTCCTTTATGAGCCTTTGGAGCCATAAACACCTCCCCAGCTTTCTGTGCGGAGCTCTGTAACTGGATAAGCAGTGAGTCCATTAGCAACCTGGTTGCAGAGAAGGAGCTGGAGCAAGTGTACTCCTCTGGAAAACTATATCTCTGCCTGATGCAGCCCTCTAACAAGGACTGACAGCAATTTTCTGCTTCAACACCACCATGTGAGAAATTCAAGGGAGGCAAGAGAGGGGTGGAGATCAGACAAGCAGAATCAACCTACATTTTTCTTCCCCTTGAAACACATAGTTATGTATATAACAAACCTTTAGTCCCTCAATAAGTGGTTCACACCCAGTTCTTGTTAGAAATACTTAAAACTGGCACAAGATGATGCTTGGATTTTGACTTCTGTGAGATTTCATTTCCATGCGGATGGGGACTAACATTACAAACTCCATGACCATAGCTGGCCCCAAATCTGACAGCCTCAGCTGGAGTCCAGAGCTGTAACCAAACCTTTTAGCTCAGAGGTGACTCTTTCTGCATCAGGGCTGATGGCAACTGGTGGGTCTGCCTAGACAGGAACCTTGATGTTAATCTTCAGAGGTTAAGTGCAAGATGCTGGTCACCTCCACCATTTTTCTATGAGTGTTTAATTCACTTGAAAATACGAACAGTGTCTTGGAGGATTGTGCTGGTTTTGGCTGGGGTAGAGTTCATTTTTTTCCTAGTAGCTAGTAAGGGGTTATGTTTTGGATTTGTGCTGGAAACAGTGTTGATAACACAGGGATGTTTTCTTTACTGCTGAGCAGTGCTTACACAGAGTCAAGGCCTTTTCTGCTTCTCACACCACCCCACCAGCGAGCAGGCTGGGGGTGCACAAGAAGTTGGGAGGGGACACAGCCAGGACAGCTGACCCCAACTGACCAAAGGCATATTCCATACCATATGATGTCATGCTCAGCATATAAAGTAAGGGGAAAGCTGGCTGGACAGCTGCTGCTCGGGGACAGGCTGGGCATCGGTCACTGGGTGGTAAGCAATTGTTTTCATTTGCATCACTTGTCTTTCTTGGGTTTTATTTCTCTCTCTTTTTGTTATTTTCCTTTTCATTACAACAACAACAATAATAATAACTATTATTATTATTATATTTTATTTCAATTATTAAACTTTTCTTATCTCAACCCACAAGTTTTCTCACTTTTACTCTTCCAATTCTCTCCCCCATCCCACCGCGGGCGGCGAGTGAGCGAGCTGCTGTGTGGTGCTTAGTTGCCTGTTAAACCATGACAAGGATCGAGTATCTTGCATCTTCAGCTCTGCAGAATTTTCTGCTGCCTGACTGTGGGATGGTGTGATGAACTGTCATCTATGATGTGACAGGTTAATAGAAACAGATTTTTACAGGCATGAGACCCCCACAAGTTTGTGGTGGGAGGGAGCAGTGCATGGCTTTTTTTATCAAACTTCTGGCAAGGCAGTGAGCTCATGATCTTAAATATGCACCTTTTCATATTCATTGTGTAAATCTGACATGGCCCATTTCTATGGGAACATCAGCAGGGAAACGCACACCTACACTGTGTGAACGTGCAGCTCCTCCTGTTCTGATGGACAAATATGATTGAAGAATTTTCAAATCTAGCTGTTTAAATCCAGATTACCTCTCCACACAGACACTCCCTCGGAGGAGAGAGATGATAGGAAAACAGGAAGAATTTCACCATGAAAGGAAGAATTCCCAGTTCTACAGCTGGAAAAGAGACACACTCTGGCCACACATCCTCTCCACAGACCTCTAAGGAATGGTTGCTCCATCGGCCAGCAGCTAACAGAGTTCCCTGGGATGTCTGCACTGTCCAACCATGTCAGGAAGTGTCACTGGACAGTAAAATTTTATTATCTGCTATGTTAGACTGTTAAAACCGTCCCCAGCACAGCTCAGGCTAGCTGGCACTCTTCCATAAAATTCCCAAGCAATTTGAGGGTTAGTGCAAGCTAGGGACTATTGCCAATACACAATTTGTCTTGGAGGCTAAGGAATTTTAGCACCATGGCCATAGGCTGTTTGGTGATGGAGAAAATGTGTAACACTAGTGTAAATATAGCTGGCTGGAGGGCGAGGCATCCCTCAGTTTCTATTAGARGATGGGTGGTAAAGCTTCAAATAACAGGTCCTCTGCTCCTGGTGTAATAAACTGTGTTCCTATTGCTGAAGAAATAGCGGTTTGGTTTTGGGAAGAGTGGTTGAAGCACTGAGTTTATCACTGGGAACAGCTTTGTAGAGGAATTTATGGGTGTTAAACTCAGCTGGCCAGAGGGTATGTGCAGGTGAGACACTGGGACTGTGATCTGGAACATAAGGGGAAGGTGGAAGAATTCCTTCAGAGCAGGAAAAAGGCTAAGGCTGATACCAGAGAGGGTGAGTAGGAGGCCAGAAAGGGGATGAAGGTGCAGGGACACCTGGCTTTGCTGAAGCAGCAAGCACACCATGACTTGTTTTACATTACCTCATTTTCCACCAGGTCTGCCTGATTAGCCCATCTGTTGGGTCATCTGCATGACCCACAGAGACCGAGGAGTTCATGGGAGGCTACCCTCCTCTTCAGGAGTTTTCCACACTGTTATTAGCACAGGTAGACCTTGACCCTGGGCAGCACACCAAGTGCAAGATGTTAAGGAACATAGCCAGACCCTTGCTTTGACCCTTCTTCCCCTCTCATGGGAAGTCCAGTTCCCTGTGTTCATTTTCCCAACAAATCCTGCTAAAGAAGCAGCCATACGTTTCCTGGAAGAGGGGTATGGTATAGTGGAGCGAGACAGAAGAGAAATCTCTGTACCATGAAGTTCTTCCAGAAAAGGGGGTGAACATCAATTTCAGCGTGATGCAAATTCCACCACCGACTCACTGGGAGCATTGCCTGGATGAGGCTTCATAAAGCTTTATATCATAATACATACWAGAGGAAATAAGGATGACATCTCATCTGAGCCTCTTGCACTGGAGTTTGCTAAGTACTGAAGCTCTTCCTGAAGGTTTAGAAAGTTAGCGTGGTATTGCAAAGGGGTCCTCCTCCCAAATATTCAGAACATGGACACTGACATAGCTAAACCAAGGTGTAGCATGGGCAGGCGGTACCAAAGGACGAAAGGGATGTGTTGGAGGTGACTGGAAATTACACATGTACTGGGACTTATGTTTAGGATCTTAGGTACAATCACAGAGTGTGAATGATACATGACTTTCTAAATTCTTCTTATTAAGAAATAAATCATAAGGTGATTGAGACCACTTTGGAATAAAAGAATAAGAGCTGATTCAACAAATGAGATGTGTCTAGAAACACAGAGCATGAATTTATGCATCCGACCAGTGTAACTAGATCTCTACACCTTACCCACTCATTATTCTCTTTTCAGCAGGGTTCTCACACTAAAAGGGATGACTGGTTTAAAAGCACTATTGATGGGAAAAAAATACAACCTTAAACTCCCCTTTTTTGGCTCCAGCTTTGTTCTCAAGCCAAAGCATGTGCAATCAGGWTGGGATGCAGGGTGAGGCAATAAGCTGGGGAATGCGATGTCTTATTAAGGGATTTGTGAGTGAAATGCTATATAACCTTCCACAATCTGCACACATTCACCCAGTGTAAAAGAATTGTTACATCCTGAAAATAAATCAGCACAATGAGATAGGGAATCTGAGTACCAAGTTATTTATGACCCCTTCTTAATGTAAGATTTTGGGAGTCCAACAGCTGTTGGAAAAGATAACTTCCTGATTCCTTTTAACCTTCACAGTTACGGCTGACTTCCACCTCACCTTCTAACATAAAGTTTCATGCTGCACTACTAAGAAAGTTATCAAGGTTTATGTACAGGAAAGTGGTGTGTTTGCATTTTGTCTCCCACCCTTATGTTTCTTTTCAGGGGAAAAAACAACTGCAGTATTTACAGAGCAGTTACAGACACTGAAGGCATAGCGTAATATCCAAAGTTTAGGTTAGCACCATCACCAGAACCACGTGATGGGGGAAGGGTAGGGGAGAGGCATTACATATGCAACGTAGCGCAATAGAAGAAGCCATTCTGGCCAGTGGTCAAAGCTATATTGTTTCTCTTCCCAGTAAATTAGTCCCCATTCTTCTTCTTTTTTTTTTTTTTTTTGTTTTTTTTTTAATTACAGGAAAATCTTTGATTCTCGTCCCCGAGTGCTATGTGCAGTGGTGGGTTTTTTTTCCAAAGCAGGAATGCAAAGGAGGGAATTATTTTGAGTTCCTGTTCTTTACTAACATAATGCATCTTCTTCAAGGAGCTCTTTGGATACTCAATCTGTGGGTCTTACTTTCTAACCTGCTTACTTACCAAAAAGGATGAAGTAATTTGCCTGGAGTATGATGAATGCTTTTGGGTGAGGGTTAAAGGATTTCCTCTGTCTTTCAAGTTTAGATCATTTTAAGACTTTCAGCCTGAAACCTTGAGATTACAAGTAGAGTTTTCCAGGTCTGTATGGGATGATTTTCTGTCTCAAAACTGCTGTGCAGATGAACTGATAAGATTTAGGGGAAGCTGAAGGTTATAGAAGGCAAGGACTGTGCTTTTGGACCTGGAGAGCAAAGCCTGCTTGCTGTAAGTCTTAGCCTAGCAGGAGGACAGTTTGCAAACCAAATTGGCTCATGCCCTTGTTGACCTTGATATTATGACGATACGCACACCATGAAACCTCTCTTACGAACAAGAGCAGATATCATACAGTATGGTAAATCCAATATTTTCCTGGAAGATAAGGAAAGAGGAGATAATCATGATTGGCTCTATTCTTGTATTTCTCTCCTTACATAGGAAGAATAGCTCTTCAATGTCTTTTCAGTTTTAATCAATGAATAAGAGTTATTGAAAATCTAAAATATTAAAGATAATTCTGTTGGCTTTTTTTTTCTTGATTATACCCTATGTCCCTCCTGTATTTCTTTGTACATGTGACCTCTGCTTTCATCTTGATCTTCAAAATTTTATCCATCCTTTGCACTTTTGTAAAGCTCCAGACAATCCTGCTAGTGTAAAATGGACCTGATTTTCCTATAGTCTGAGGCTTGTARTTAGGACTTTGAATGCTTTCCTTTTAGAGTAAGTGAATCAAATCTGACCCAGATTGGCCACAATCAGACGTTTCTGTCTTCTGTAAGTTGTCCAGAGAGCAGTGTTAAATGTTCCCCATTTCTTTCCTGGTGGAGAGTGTCAGAGCACAGAAATATCTGACATTATAATTAGTTATTTTGTTGGCAGTTTCAATAGAAAGACCCAAGCCAGAAAGAACTAGAGACCGGATTACCTTAGCAGCAGTGATCCACTTATCTGTGGGATCCACAGTTAGTGCAGGGCTTTCCAGAAGAGGTAAATTAAGGTCTTTGCTCAGATGTACTGAAGACTTAGGTGTCCATGTGGTATCCTGAATTCGAGGGCAGAGCACCTGATATTCAACACTGCCAGACCTGGTTTCTTTATCCGATGAAGAGAATTGGGAGCTGGATTCAGGCTGCCCTCTACAGCTATATAATATAAGTGTTTAGCATTGAATTGGAGAGCTTACCATGGCCATGCARCAGTGGGGCTCCCTATGCAGTCATGGGGCTCCCCAGGCAGTCAGGACAGACAGTGATCAGGAAGGTCAAAATAAAGCAACTGCATTGTTCCTGGCAGTCCGGGCTGTCACCGAACTGGATGTCACATAGTCTGCATCGCCCTGAAGTGGGGTCTGCCTCTTGCCAGTGACTGAGGGCGCAGGAACTCGCTCTGATTCAGGTCCCGATGCACCCTTGCTGCTGCTGTGCTTGGCGTCAGGGGTCTCTTGCCAGAGGAAAAACTAGTGCCCTGCATCCCCCTTGGTGGAGAGGGTGTTTACTGAAGGTCACCCTCGTCCTTCAGTGTAGGCTTAGCTTAAGTTAATAACTTTGGCCATTTGGACATCTCCACAAAGTATCTCAACTGTGTGCTCTGAATAACCCTGCAAGGCCAGGAAAATACATCTAAGTGATAAACATCGAACATTGGGCAACCCTAAATCATTGCATAGAGAAAAAGTGTCAGTTTTCCTAGGAAGTAATTACTACAATTCACTAGTAAACCCATGTTCACAGAGTCCAAGTCTTTTCCTCAATGTCTTTGCAATCCCAATATTAGTGACATTAGCAGAAGTCAGCGATGAAAGCATTTCCCTTAAAGCAGCCTAAAATCCATCTCTTTCACTTCATATACAAACGCTGTTATCACCCACACTTGTATACAATTGCAGAGTATGACAGAGCTGGGAGGTGCAGGTGACATTCTTTGTCTGATGTCACTCACTGGAGAGCTTGAATTTATCTCTTTTCATGCTTCCTGATTTATCAAGATAAAGCTGACACCAGCTGTTGAAAATGGCTCAAAACTGTTGTTCTTTGACAAAAAGTGAAAAAAAGGGATATGAGTATCTTTTCAAATTCTTTCTCCAGACAATGAACAAGCACAGCAGCAATACTGATTTTTCTGTTCTGTGTTTTTGCCCTCTGTTCTTTGTTTTATTTCAACCTGCACAGCTTGAGGCTGATCGGGGAGAATATTGAGCATTCACAATTCTTACAGAAGTCTGTGCGATTTGTAGAAATACAGTGTGTCTTCAGCTTCAGTCCTGTTAAAGAACTTTAATAGGATGTGCAGAAAATCTCTTTTCTTTGCATAAGCCCCAGCTGAGGCTTTTCACTCACTGCTTGAGATGAGCTTTTAACAACTGTACTTCATGTTGTCGATGCTTGTCTTCATGCAGTAAGTTTGCTTTGGGGTTCTGTATTTACCACAGACATGTTATAAGCAACCATACCTCAGTACTATGGTGAAGTCTGGTCCCCCAGGTCCAGTTAAAGCTTCCGTAAGAAAGAGCGTGGGTCTGGTTACATCCCAGCCCTGGAAGATTATAAATATTTCTCTGCACATTTTGGGGAGGCTCTTATTATTCAGTCTTTTCAGTGGTGTTCACCGTGGTCCCTGCCTAAATTTACAACATGATAAAACATGCAGTGCAAGGGCCAAACACAAGGCAGAGCAGATTTAAAAGGTCTCTTTTCAGATGTATGGGGAGCTAAGACCTAGACATTTTACAGTACACACCAGCAGTTATGTTAAATAAGATTATATCTGCTCTGGTGAAGCTGTTTTCCCACCAAATTCAGTAGGAGTTTTTGTAGCTTCCCTAGATATGCTGAGAAAATTGATTTCAGTTTTATAAATAGCAATGATTTCAGATTAAATATTTATGCCTACAACAAAGAATCTAAATTCATCAATGACAGAAAAACGTTTTGCTTCCATGGCAAAACAGTAGAATAACTTAAATGAAATATTTGGGGGCTGGTTGATATTTTCTGATATATTGAAATAAAGTTAAAAATTCCTTAATTTTGAGTCTGCTGAACTTTAAGTTGGCTTTAGAATAATTTGCTGGGTCTGTGTGTTGGGAGGGTTCATTAACAAACAGGCTTTAAATGCCCTTTTTAAGTTTAGCTTTTTTTGTGTAACTGAATTTATTTATTTTTTTAATTCTTTAGGAATTTAAGCCATCTTCAAAACCCGTATTTTTGAGTAAATAAATTGTTCACCTAAAAAGTTCAGCTAGCTGAACTTAGCTGGTCTAATGCATTCACTATAGTGAGTTTTTGAATCACATCCAGTATTTTTTAACAAGTGATAGACCAAGCCCTAAGGTTTGAATGCAAACCCACACCTTACGTCTTTAAAGGTTCTTATCTGGATGAGATTTGGTGTTACTATCATCRAACTTCACTGTGAAATGAAGCTATTACTGAACACAGAGGTCTATTGAGCATCTCAATGGATTTTCAATGTTATATCAATATGAACGTAATTAAGCCAAAATTAGCTTTTCTGGGATCTGCCAGTTCTAAATGAAACTTGTAGCAGGAAAATCCCTATTGCGTACTGCATCAATTGATAAGTCAATAAACTGAATTTGCAAGAGACTCAATGTATGAAAAGATCGATGTCTCCTTGGGTTCTTGCCAGCTTCTCTTGGCAAGACACTCTTAGTACTTAAGTGCCTTTAACCTTCACTACAGTCCTTACATTTTCTCTGATATGATATATATGGGATGAAGATATTTAAAATAGATAAGGTAGGATCTCAATATTTGCTCTTCTGATTGCCTTATATGATGGGTAAGTAGGGAAGGAGAAGGACCAAATTTGACTACAAAGATAAAATATCTTTGGGTAAAATTGCTAGCTAGAAAACTGACAGGGCTTTATTCAGCTTACTTATTTARGAGGGAACCAAGTTCAAGAAAATGGCGAACAATTAATCTTCACTCTCCAGTCTGACAGACTCTGACTCTTATGAAGTCTACGAAGAGAGGCAGGTGGGACACGCAGGTTAGACCAGTGTGTTGTCGCAACTGGATCTCTTCATGGATGGTGCCAGAGGTCCAGGGATGACAGCCATGGACAGCAGGGAGCTTCAATCACTAAGCATCAGTCTTAGGTGACTTCTAATTGGTTAACAACCAGTGCAGCTAAGAAAAGGAGATGGGTGATAGTAGTAGGCAACTCTCTTCTGAGAGGTACGAAGACACCCATTTTCTGACCAGACACACTCTCTAGAGAGGTGTGCTGCTTACCAGGGGCTCATATCAGGGATGTCACTGAGAGGCTACCAAGCCTCGTACAGTCCACTGACTATTATCCGCTGCTGCYGTTTCACGTGGGCACCAGTGATACAGCCAGGAGCAGCCTGAGGAGTATCAGGAAGGATTACAGAGCCCTGGGAGCGATAGTAAGGGATTCTGCAGCGCAGGTAATTTTTTCATCAATCCTCCTGGTCAAAAGGAAGGGGTTTGAAAGGCCCAGTCAATACTGGTGAATCAACAAATGGTTACAGGACTGGTGCCACAGCCAGGGGCTTGGTTACTTAGACCATGGGACTTGCTTTTAGAAACCTGGTCTACTGGGGGCTGATGGGGTCCATCTGTCAGAGAAGGGGAAGAGCATCTTCAGGCATAGGCTTGCCAAGCTGGTGAAGAGGGCTTTAAACTAAAGTTGGTGGTGGAGGGGAACCTCAATCCATCCCACTCCTACCAGTTTGATGCCAGTGCCAGCAGTAGATGCCCAGAGCCTGGAGAAGGATCAAAGGTCAGCAGGAGAGCACCTGAAAAGCAGCACAAAAGAGTTCCAGCCAGTCCAGCCAGTATGTCAGCTTCACTGGGGGCCCAACTTAATGTGCAAATGCACGCAGCATGGGGAATAAACAAGAGAAGTTAGAGATGTGCGCACGCTACAATCTTACTGGCATCACGGAGACGTGGTGGGATGGCTCCTATGACTGGAGTGTTGGAATGGAAGGGTACAGGCTCTTTAGGAAGGATAGGCAGGGGAGACGAGGAGGGGATGTCGCCCTCTATGTCAATGACCAGCTGGAGTGCCTGGAGCTCTGCCTGGGGATGGATGAGGAGCCAACTGAGAGCTTATGGGTCAGGATTAAAGGGAGGGCAGGGACAGGTGACATTAYRGTGGGGRTCTGCTACAGGMCACCCGACCAGGAAGACCGAGCGGGTGAGGGCCTCTATAGACAGATAGGAGAAGCCTCACRTTCAMAAGYCCTGRTCCWCATGGGGGACTTCAAYCACCCTGRTATCTGYTGGAGGGACAACACAGCAGRGCATAAGCAATCCCAGAGGTTCCTGGAATGYGTTGATGGCAACTTCCTTCTCCAAGTGGTAGAGGAGACAACRAGGAGAGGTGCTATGCTGGACCTTGTTCTCACCAACAAGGAGGGGCTGGTGGGGAATGTGAAGCTCAAGGGCAGCCTTGGCTGCAGTGACCTTAAAATGGTGGAGTTCAAGATTCTTAGGCCACCGAGGAGGGCGCACAGTAAGCTCACTAYCCTGGACTTCAGGAGAGCACTTTGGCCTCTTCAGGGATCTGCTTGGTCGAGTACCATGGAATAAAGCATTGGAGGGAAGAGGGCCCCAAGAAACCTGCCTGATACTCAAGCATGAACTCCTCCAAKCTCAGGAGCAATGCATCCCAATAAAGAGGAAGTCAGGCAAAAACACCAGGAGGCCTGCATGGATGAACAAGGGGCTCTTGGACAAACTCAAACACAAAAAGGAAGCCTACAGAGGGTGGAAGCAAGAACAGGTAGCCTGGGAGSAATACAGAGAAATTGTCCAAGCAGCCAGGAATCAGGTTAGGAAAGCTAAAGCCCTGATAGAATTAAATCTGGCCAGGGATGTCAAGGGCAACGAGAAAAGCTTCTATAGGTATGCTGGTGATAAAAGGAAGAAAGGGAAAATATGGGCCCTGTCTGGAAAGAAATTGGAGACCTTGTTACCTGGGATATGGAGAAGACTGATGTAGTCAATGACTTTTTTGCCTCAGTCTTCACCTGCAAGTGATCAAGCCACAGTGCCCAAGTCACAGAAGGCAAAGGCAGGGACTGGGAGAATGAATAGCCATCCACCGTAGTAGAAGATCAGGTTCGAGACCATCTAAGGAACCTGAAGGTGCACAAGTTCATGGGACCTGATGATGTCCAACCACGGGTCCTGAGGGAACTGAGAGACGAAGTTGCTAAGCCGCTATACATCATACTTCAAAAGTTGTGGCAGTCGGGTGAAATTCCCACTGACTGGAAAAGGGGAAACATAACCCCTATTTTTAAAAAGGGGAAAAAGGAAGACCCAGGGAACTACAGACCAGTCAGTCTCACCTCTGTGCCTGGGAAGATCATGGAACAGATMCTCCTGGAAACTATGCTAAGACACATGGAAAATATGGAGGTGATTGGTGACAGCCAACACGGCTTCACTAAGGGCAAAYTGTGCCTGACAAATTTGGTGGCCTTCTACGACGGGGTTACAGCGTTGGTGGATAAGGGAAGAGCAACTGACATCATCTACCTGGTCTGGTGCAAAACATTTGACACTGATCCGCACGACATCCTTGTCTCTAAATTGGAGAGACACGGATTTGACGGACAGACCATGCGGTGGATAAGGAATAGGCTGGATGGTCGCACTCAAAGAGTTGTGGTCAACGGCTCGATGTCCAAGTGGAGACCAGTGACAAGTGACATTCCTCAGGGGTCGGTATTGGGACCAGCGCTGTTTAACTTCTTTGTCGGTGACATGGACAGTGGGATTGAGTGCACCCTCAGCAAGTTTGCCAACGACACCAAGCTGTGTGGTGCAGTCGACACACTGGAGGGGAAGGGATGCCGTCCAGAGGGACCTTGACAGGCTTGAGAGGTGGGCCCAACAAGGCCAAGTGCAAGATCCTGCACATGGGTTGGGGCAATCTCAAGCACAAATACAGGCTGGGCAGAGAATGGATTGAGAGCAGCCCTGAGGAGAAGAACTTGGGGGTGTCGGTTGATGAGAAGCTCAACACGACCCGGCAATGTGCGCTTGCAGCCCAGAAAGCCAATTGTATCCTGGGCTGCGTCAAAAGAAGCGTGACCAGCAGGTCAAGGGAGGTGATTCTGCCCCTCTACTCTGCTCTYGTGAGACTCCATGTGGAGTACTGCTTTCAGTTCTGGGATCCCAACATAAGAAGGACATGGACCTGTTGGAGCAAGTCCAAAGGAGGGCCACTAAGACAATCRGAGGGCTGGAACACCTCTTCTATGAAGGCAGGCTGAGAGAGTTGGGGTTGTTCAGCCTGGAGAAGAGAAGGCTCTGGGGAGACCTTATTACAGCCTTCCAGTACCTGAAGGGGGCCTACAAGAAAGCTGGAGAGGGACATTTTACAAAAGGGCATGTAGTGATAGGACAAGTGGTAATGGCTTTAAACTGAAAGAAGGTAGATTTAGATTAGCTATAAGGAAGAAATTMTTCACTATGAGGGTGGTGAGGCACTGGAACAGGTTGCCCAGGGAAATTGTGGATGCCCCATCCCTGGAAGTGTCAAGGCCAGGTTGGATGGTGCTTTGAGCAACATGGTCTAGTGGAAGGTGTCCCTGCCCATGGCAGGAGGGTTGGAACTAGATGATCTTTAAGGTCCCTTCCAAACCAAACCATTCTATGGTTCTATGAACTCTACCTCTGTATTTTGTGTTTACTGAACATCTCATATGCGGCTACTTTAGGCACCACCTTCACCTTTGCTACCCATCTCTAAAAGACATACAGATTATATTATTATAGACTCCTCTCCAAATACCAGCTAGGATAAAGCTTCCAAAAACCAGGTCTGATCACCATCAGACTCTAGGTTCCTTCAGCTTGTATTTGGACAAGAAATCTGCAGACAATACCAAAATTTGAGTCACATCATTGCAGATCTCTGTAGCCCAGCATCCTTCTCTGATGATATCCAACGCTGGAAGAAGTATACAGAAGGGACAGATATGTGTCATATGTCCTCCGAGATCCCTTCAGCTTTCTGAAATTTGAGACTCAAATATTTCCTGAACCGAGATGTTTAAGTACTTCCAGTGGGTTCCTCTTTTATTATCCATAAACCTATATTGTGTGGAAATAGAGTCTAAAGTCTGGAGACTGCATCTGTCTGTTCACTAGGCATCAGKAGTAGCCTGCAGGTCATTCACACAGGCAGTTCATTTAAAAGCACCTACCCGTCCAACTCCTACTGAAACCAGCAGCTATGTCCACGGTACCTGGAACAGTGATCTACCTCCCTCCACACCTCCTGCACATGGAGCTGCCTTCAGTACAGCCTGTCGGAGAGCATGGCACACGTTTGGTGATATGGGACCTGTTGGGATTGAGTTCATTGGTGTGTTCTGGCTGTTTGAGTTCATTGGTGTGTTCTGGCTGCACAGGAAGCCAGCTTTGCAAACTTTCAGCTTTGATTTTCCATGTTTTCTTGGGGCAGCCATTAACACACAAATCTAGAAATATCACTGAAAACTAGGCTCCTAAGTGACTCATCCTAAATCTACCCTCTGCAAAGGATAGAAGTTGATTTTGCCTTTTCTACCTGCAGTGCTGTGGATAGATGTAATACTACTGCTAAGGCACACAGCTATTACACTGACAGGAGAAGACAGAATGAAAATCCTAGATCGAAAACCAAATTAAAAAGATACCAGCTTGAATCCCAGCAGCATTATGGATGCATTTGTGGCATAAATTGATTTACCTCTTAAAGGAGGTAAAAACTGTTTTACTATCATCTCATTTAGATCTAATTTGAGAGTTTCTGCACAATTCTTTTGTACAATGCAAAGAAAAATCATGATTCTATGCAATTTTCAAAAAAAATAGGAAATCCCTCTTGAATTTTCCTTTTCTCACAGGTTGGTCCGGACATGTGGTTCATCAATACTAGTGCTCATGCAGTTAAAATGTTGACAGTTTGTATTGCATTTTCCTGTTACCAAATAATATTTTATAAAGATGAACAGAATTCCCTTGAGTCTGTCCCCCCACTGTCTGGTTCCTTGCCTCTGCATCATAAAATATTACARTTTGGTCATTATGGCTGTCTCTTACTAGTCTATTTTTGTGCAGGTTATTTAAGGACATCTCCAAGTCTTTGCTTTCTGTTACCCGACTTGGCCCCAACTTCACCAGTGAAAATTCTGAGGATCAGGGAAGGATTTTTTTACCCTTAGCAGCTTGTGACATAACTTCCAATTTTCATCAAGCTTAATTCAGAAGGAAATGCAAAATAAGCCAGTTACCAAGCTTCTTCCATCTCTGAAGGTCTCACATTTCACAAGAAGAGAGGGGTCTATCATGTGTAAGACTGGATTAGGACACTTTGAAAGAATATCCAGAGTAGCAGTGATTCCCAGCAGGCAGATGATCTCACTATAGGACAGTCAAAACTACACAGTTTTGTGAGTAATTTACAGATCACTCTGCTTTGGGAGTCTCTGAAGTCCTTTATGACTGAGACTTTTAGGTATTCAACACTGAATACATTCAGTCAGTTTTGTAGGACCACACTAAGAGTTGTCAAACTGTAAAGGCCTCTTTCAGATCTATGGAAACAAACTAGATTGTGCGAAATAATATTTAAATATTGGCTCAAACAAACATTTAATGTGAAATAACAAAACATCAACTGTTAATATTTAATGCAAGGACATTGTTTTGGCTAGTGTCAGCAAAAGCATGAGAGGGCACTGAACTACTGAGAAGAAAATTCATTTAGCTAAATTTAGAACCTCCTCAAAATGACAGAAACTCCCATTAACTTCAATAGAGCCAAGATTTCATGCAGAGCTCCTAAATTTAGTACAGAACTTGAAACATTCATAATTAGCAAAATGGGAGTTCTGAAATGGTGGGAATGGCTTTATTTATTTGCCTGCTAACTCTTATTCCACTGTAATTTCAACAATCATTCATTAGAGGAATGGTTCATCTGTTTCCAAAGTTACTTTCTTAAATCTTGAGAACGTTTTTGAGGGAAGATTCGCCAAGTCTTGTATTGCTGATGGGATTTTAGCGTGCTTCTTGAATCTATAAATGGTAAGCTTCTTTCAAAAATCTGTTTTGATTTCCAAACAGTCTGTTCCCTGCACCAAAGTAGAGAAAAAGACATACAGCCTTTGTCAGTGTGAGAAAAAATGTAGATCTACATTTTCATTCATTCATGTCTGGCTTCCACCCAAACACCAGAAGGGATTTCTTGTTTCCTCCATCAATTGTAAACCGGAATGAGCTTATACCTTCTTCCTCTTGAAAAGGCAGCTGTTGGGAAATGGTTTCACAAAAAATAATGCTTGTGCATACTCTGCAGTCTGCTTAATCTGTACGTCCACAAACTGTGAATTGTGCAGAACTGGATCTCTATCAGCTGACCTCTTGCAGGCAGAACTGTTTGCTTCAATTAAGAAAGGGTAGTCAGGCATTGGAACAGGCTGCCCAGGGAAGTGGTGGAGTCACCATCCCTGGAGGTGTTCAAAAAACGTGTGGATGAGGTGCTTCAGGACATGGTTTAGTGGGCATTTGTACTGGGTTGATGGTTGGACTCGATGATCTTAGAGGTCTTTTCCAACCTTAATGATTCTATGATTCTATGATTCTAAGAACAAACACAAACGCTAAAGCCGCTGACTGGCCTGTATGCAATTTCACTTTCTTCGGGGCTTTTTGCGGGGGAATTAATTCAATATGTAGGCTGTGAATGGGTCAGTGAACCTTTGTGGTTTTGGGGTCAAGCCAAGTCATATCAAAAGCTGACTAGGTAACTGTGGTAACTTTGATGATAAGCTTTTCCTGGAGCTTATTTCATTAAAAAAAAATTGTGACTCTAATAGCAAGTACACAAAATACCCTCCCACCTACTCTAAACCTTATGCAGCCATGTAAACCTCAAAAGACTGCTCTGAAGGGTAAACTTGCTTACTTTGTAGATAGTGGTCTTTAATAGTAGATATGTGGTCTTCACATATGGCTGTCAGCATTGCCTAAGTAGTGATTTCTATGAACTGTGTGCATACTTCTTGCTCTTACCACTGGCTGGGTGTGAGCTGAGCCATTGGTGGCTGAACACRTATGAAATGCTCAAGATAACTTGCATCTCATATTCACACAAGCATCTAATCTTAATGTTTGTCATCCATGAGAATATACAAAGTGAAGAACGAACTCACTGGCTTGAACCAAAAGATTGCCCAGAGAGCTGTGTCTCCAGCAGCACCCAGTAAGGCAAAGCTTGAAGAATATGTGTAAGAAACAGGCATGATTGGCTGATGCTTCTCTTTGTATATCCTCCTGGCTATTGCTCCTTAGTTTATTCTCCTTCCCAATCATAATGTCTCCATTTCGAGAAAAAAACTGTTTAGAGATCTCTGGACCACACAGTTGCATCTGGAGACTACAGTATATTTATTCTCCAGCAATATCTGCTGAGTTTCTGAGTGCACTGATATTTTGGCCTCCTCAACACCCTGTGGCAGAGTTCCACCATTCAGCTATGTCCCACGTGAAAGAGAACTTCTTCATACCTTCAGTGTGCTGCTTGATAACACCACCATTTTCTGAAAACCTGAAGTGCTTGAAAAAAGTACAGTTTATACTGATTCTCTGTAACAAAGAAGGCATCTTTCCAGGGAACTACTGATTGCCTACTGGCATACAATTTGAAGAAGGTGTATTGTACCAAATTCATCCTCTTTCTAATTTAATGCCTGGCTTCCTCTAGGATACATCTAATTTGGGGATATCTTGTGCTAGCATAATAGAGATTCATACAGAAATGTCTCATAAATAACTCACAGTTCCCTCCATCTCTGGTCACTATGCCTGCCTACTTTTCCAGAGTGTTCAGAAACTGCTGAATGATTGTTTCCTTTGCCATGGTAAGCTGAGAAGAGGAGGAGCCTCTAGCAAGGTCTGCCACATGCTGACTGGGAAAATGAGGCTTTCAGAAGTTCCCTTTGTCCTTCACTCGCCACTCACCCACCCCGCTTTCCAGAGCACAGCAAGCGTTTCTTTTTTTTTTTTTTGGTAAAGTGGTAAAGCAGGTTCTGTCATCCTATCCTTCTCCATATGCTTCTTTTAGCAGAAAAATAATCCAGCAGCAGCAAGAAAGCTCTGTTTGCGTGAATGAGCTCCTTTCAGAAATCTGTCTGAAAGGACTTTTTCCCTTCTTCCCCAAATCTATTTATCCAGAAGTTGGATAAGTTTGTCTTCAGGGAGAGTCRAAAACCTTCAGTCTTTAGCAATCTTAAAGCTTGCTAATGAGTGGTTTAATTTTCTAATTATAGTTTCTGTACATTAAATACAAAAATGCATACTTCTGTTGCTGTTCCTCTTTTTCTAAAAGAAAGATGTTCCTCTTTTTCTAAAGAAACAAAGTCACCTTAAGATAGTTGCTTAAAAATAAATGCACAGTGTCACTAGTCGCTTTTAACAATCTTGGGTTTGCATTTGAGAGCACATCCCGTATGTGGGTGTTGAATACTTCTGAAGGCAAGTGAGAAGTGCCATTACAATACATTGCTATTCAAGGCCAGAGTCACAGTAAGACAGCAAGCACCCCAGGCAGAGTCTCTTTAATTTTCCAGCTAGGATGGGTGTGTGGCCCTTCAGAGGCTGGGCCTTATGCAGGATGGTTCAGCAGTGCCTCCCATTTCAGGTGACTAGAAAGAGCCAGATTTGATGGTAGCACCTCTGYTCTATCTATCTTCAGAACCCTCCAACACTCCTAGGATGCTTGGAGAGGGACCAAGCTGCACATGATTTTAGGTCCTCTTCTACAAACTTTGTGTGGATGCCAAAGGAGCTGTGCTGTGTCCTTGTGGTTTGTGGCTTCCTGTCGTGATGCGTCCAAGCACTCAGCTGGCTTCTGACCCAACAGCAAGGCAGGGAAGGGCAGAGTCTATGTTTACGATGCAGACTGTCATTTCCTGGCTGTGCAGCTCTCTCTGCCCATGGCCATGCTAAGGAGTTCAGGGACTGTATAAGCCTGATATGCAGCTGGTTTCTTTGCTGAAAAAGTAGAGGAAGCAGTTACCCATGGATAACTTTTCGGGAGTGAAAGACATCACCGCTTGACCTGTAAAAGAAAGGGGAACAGGTTCCTTAGTCAGGGTTTTTGCAAGCCTTACATAACTTCTGCTGCAAGTGGGATTTCTGTGAAACACTGTGAAGACCATCAGGACTACTCATGGAGAGCCAGAGGAATTTGATTGTCTGTTTTTTGGGAAGCACCTGCCCACCTCACCCAAGATCCAAGGACAACATCTCACATAGTTAAGGGTTACCAGTGAGCCTGAGAAGTGCCTTCTCAGGAAGTAATGCATGTTGGCACAATCCCCCACCAAGCTGAAAGGGACACATTATTAATTGGTAATGGTCCCTAGCACATCTTGACCCCTGAATCATCCACAGGTGTTACCTTCAGGAGTGCTGTTCCTGGAGACGAAATCTGTGTTGGGCAGTTGTAGGATGGGCAAGCCACAGGCTTGTGCTTGTTCCCTAATTTTTTTTAATCAGATTCCCCAAAAGTGGGTGATACAGTTTGGAAAGGAGCAGAGACACTGCTTAGATACTAGAACAGCAGCAAACTTAATTTAGCCAGTACCACGGATGTGCATGTCTAAATTCCAAAAGCTGATCTGCTTTGACTCAAAACTGGCAACATGTTTCAGACTTTGCACTTCTCTGGGCTCTCAGTTCTTATCTGATGAAGAACCTGACACATCTGCAAGTGCTGGTGCTCCTATTCTTTCAGATAGGGAGTAGAGGCATCACATACCATGGCATCTTGTTGCCTTTCCACAGTTATCATATATTTTGTCACCACGTCAGTGTCCTGCTGCAGAGCAGGGTATTTCATCAGGGGATGCACCTGGAATTCCCACCCCTGTGAATGCAGAGCTCTGGGAACGAGTCTGGTGGACTAAGATGATACTCCTAAAATGAGTCACRTTTCCCCACATAAGGAGTTAAGTATCACAAAGGATTACACTGCAGTGATGGGTGTCTCAGATATGCTCGTAAGGGTTAAAGATCCAATTGCACCAGCAGGGAGGGGTGCACACAGTCTCTAAAGCTAGCCCTGTTTGCTACCTTTAAGGAAAGAAAGGCACAAAGTTGCCCACTGCAGACCTGTGAACTTGGGTTACTTGGAGATCCCTCAGTCCCTTGGTACATTTTGGAGCAACTGGAAATCTTTCAGGACAAAGTATGTGATGAGAATAAGCATTTAGAATCACAGATGTGTACCCTACCTTCCTAAGACTCCAGCTGGCAAACTCAGCAGCTGCTGTCTTTCTCCCTGTTCCTTATGCTCTTATGAATCCAGCCTGTGATTTCAGCCTGTTTCTCAGTGCCCCAGGAGGACTAGCTCCACAGCTAGCCTGGACTACAAAGACCCTTCCAGCACATGCACTCCTTCTAAGACCAGGGATCAGCAACTTCCTTGATTTCCAGAATAATTCCTCCTTCCATTGCCAAGCAGTGCCTTCAGTACCATGGAATATTTCATATGCTTCCACATGGGAAAAAAACCCACGCCTCCAGCTGCCTTTGTTTCTGGAACATTTCTGACAAAATGTCATCTGAAGTCCTCTATACTCTCCAGGCCTGAAGAAAACACATAAATGCAGTAGCCTTGTTCCTTTCCCTAGGAGTGGAAAATGTTCTGCTGCTGCCCATATATCACCCAGGAGCTCATTGCACTGTGAGGTATGCTTAGACCTTGCCAAGGATGGAGTGTAGATGAACAGATTAACTACTTCGTTTGGTCCTTGCTGAGACTTTCGGGAGAATTACTCTTCTCTCAAATACAATTTTTCATGCATAGTTTCTTTTTCTTGCTCATTATGCCTGAAAATTTATAATAGAAAAGTTTTGAAGATATTTGGACAGCTATGCTCTTCATGCAGAGCTGAGAATAGAATTCAGTTTTATCAAGTCTGAACAGTGGAGATAAATTTGTTTCCCCAGCCCTTAGTAGGAATTGCATTTTGGATAAAACCTTAACTGGCTAATGATTTCTTGGACATACGGGGCGGGGGGCGGATGTTGAGGTTACAGAAAATCTGTTTCCAGTCTTTATATACCTAGACAGTTTCTCTTAAATTCCACTTTCTCTACACAGCTTGTAACTTTCCAATTTTGAGGTTCTGCTGCTGACCTGTAATTACTCTTTGGCTGAGGTTACACTTGAAGGTCACTGGGAAACCGTTCCTCATGTGCATTGCAAATGCATACCTATTAGGTAGTGTTAACTAGTAAACATTACATTAGCTCTTTTCTAGTTCTGATGGCTGCATCTCACAGAATTACAGAATGGTTGAGGTTGGCAGGGACCTCTCGAGGTCATCTTGTCCAACCCCTCTGCTCAAGCAGGGCCCCCTACAGCCAGTTGCCCAGGACCGTGTCAAGATGGCTTTTGAATACCTCCAAGGATGGAGACTCCACAACCTTTCTGGGCAACCTGTGCCAGTGCTCGGTCATCCTCACAGTGAAAAAGTATTTCCTGATGTTCAGACGGATCGTCCTGTGTTTCATTTTGTGCCCATTGCCTCTTGACTTCTTAGTTGTTCTGACTGCAGTTCAAACTGTCAAGCTCATTATATGAAGCCCCAGAGTGTTTTTGTCCTTCCTTTCTGAGAGACTTCCTGTAATCTTCCATACCACTCCTTAAGCACTTCTTCTGGTTGAAGCTTCTCCAAAGTAATTCTGAAGATGAAGAGTTTGTGGACTCAGAACTTCCATCACACTTAAGGGCTAATGTGTTACTCTCACCTTTCAATCCGGAGATTGGACTTTGTTCTTCTAACAAACACATATTTACACCCAAAATAGAGCTCAAAACATACATAGAACATGAGGTTTCTTGACTAGCAGTCGCTTTAGAAGTTGGAGTGGAAATAACAGCTGTGACTGTTCCTATTTAAGAATAGCCTTAGCGCTGCTTGCCTTTGCATTTGGTACTCCAAGCAACAGATGTGCTTTTGTGCCTTGCTGAGCCCTGCTGTGCCCTGTTGAACCCCCTGCAGCTACTGTGCACTCGTCTGGGTTTGAAGATGCTATGAGAAACAGCAAGATCAGAAGACACCTAACATAGGGTCCATCCATTTCTATCCAGAATTTCCCATTCATTTTTAATATTCAGACCTGAACCATGAGTTTGTGTACTTGTTTGTAAGGCACCTGTCTATGCAAATTCCAAATCAGCGCAAGTAATGATTAGGGGGATGTAGCAGGTTAATTTATTCCTGTGCATGTTTTATTTTGTTCCCATTTAAAACCTAACATTATTCCTTTGCATTAAAACCATTATCAGATTTCTGGAGTTAATGAGCCAGAGAGACTAGAACATGGCAAATTTTCTTCCACTGAGTTGGAAAAATGTAGTCATTAAAAGAAAAGACATCACTTATTATTCCATCGGTCTAAAAGATTATTTATTTATTTATTTATGGAGAAAAGTGAGGATAATGGCAATGGCAGATAATTAGACCTGAAATGACATATTTCAGAAGGAATTGTACAAAGGTTAGAGGTATGTGTTATTCAAAACATTAGCTGATGTAAATAATTCTGCTTTTAACATTTCTTCCAGCTCCTGAATGGGTTGAATGCTGAGTAAAGCATCAGGCCCTATAAGCAAGGTGCAGGCTGTGATGTCAGACGCGGTTTGGTGTCTGTTACATCTCTTTGCAATGCCACAGCTGTGCCACGGGCTGCCAGGCGTTGCTTAACATCACCCGGGATTCAGGGGGGGGAACATCTCTGGGCAGCTCTGCGGAGAAGTTACTGCTGGGATGGGGCATATGGCTTCCTCTGCAGCTGCTCAGTGCTAAGCTCAGTGGTAAGCATACAGTTAGCATGCATCAATGGACATGTATGCAGGTGTAGATACATCCTAAATGAACCCATCTACCCACAGCAAAGAATATTTAATATGTTAACAAATAAATAGTATATTCTGATGGCATTAGCAATGGAACAGACTAAAAAAATCTAATCTTTTCAACTCTATATCCAGTGATTATTCTCAAGGTAAAGCTATCCTTGTCAGTTGTTGCATTAGTTTCTTGAACTAAAGGTACCTGAAAATGCTGCAGAAATTTCTGGAAGGATGCAGAGTGTGCCAACACTGCCGCCTGCAGTGTGGCACTGAGATATCCGAGCTTTTCCTCATAAAAAAACCTCACTGTAGTTAAAGGGCTGGGTTCAAAGCAGGTCTCTTGGCAGCGTGCCATTCCTTTCCATTTGGGGATGGGAACAACGGGTGAACCTGCACCCCAGGGGATGACCTGTCACTCCCACCAGCCTTGCTGCCCCACAGGTCCAGYCGGCAAGCATGGCCATCTGCCTTGCAGGAGATCATCTTCACCATGGAAGTGACTCCACTTGTCCATACTTGAAAGCAAGTCTGAATGAGGGAGTGTCTCCCTCACTCTTTTAGGCATGGAGAAATAAGTAATTAAACTACCACTTGATTTGTATCTTTATTAAATTTCCCAAGATGGAGTTTCTACATGATAGAATGAAATCAAAACCCACAAAGATGCGTTTAAAAAGGGTAAGGTTCACTGTGAAAATGTTGCTATTAAACTCCCAAACACCAAAACTTTAACAAGCACCAAAAATGTCATTTTATATGAAAATGGCATGAACTTCTCTGAGTCATTCTGTCTACTTGTCAGCATCAGACTATAAAAACACCGACCAAAATGAAAAATTACTAGAAAAAAATCAATTGTAATTGAAGAGCCATTTTAATTGAACAGATGTTGACTAGATCTAATACACTTTTTACAGAGTGAGATCCTGAAATGAAGAAAGCCCCATTAACTTAGAGATGAGTTCTGTTTTGTTGAACTAAGCACATCCCAGAGACCAAAAGGATAAAAAAGATTTAAAGCCTCACCTCCACCAAGCCTAACATCCAAAACATTTGCGTTTAACAGTTTATTAAGCAAAACAGATCTAATTTCTGCACATCTCTCCTTAGAAAGTAGTACTGCTGAGCTCATTATGTCTTCTCTCACATCAAAGATATGGAAAAATCAGCTCTGTTTGGGTCTTTTTGTGCTGCAGGGAATCTTAGATGGGCAACTGTGATTCAGTAGTGTTTTATTCATTTTATTCATTTTTATTGCTCTCTGATTTACACAAGCAGCATCTGAACTTGTATTTGCATTTGCAAGAATGCAAAGAATTTATTTACTCATGGATTTTCTGTCAGGCGTAAACTCTGCCTTTCTGAGACGAGATTTCATCTAGTTCTATGAATGCATGGACTAAATTGTTCCTTAAAGCATTTAAAAAGCAAATGCCCATACTAAACTTTAAATAACGTGTATCAGACCAGACCCAAGAAAGTAGTTTTCATTCAGTACTCATAACACTAATATTAATGAAAGACATACAACACGAGATTCTTGGTGTGCAGTATACGTATGCATAAGCTAAAATGATTCCGTTCTTTATAGAGAAACAAGTGTTCTGCAAGACACTTAAAAAAAATAATCCTAAACTGTCATCAAATGACTAGAGATAATCTACTGTGTCAGTAATTAGCGCCCACAGATGATTATAAGGATAGAGTATTTTTACTACAGTGGCTTRCATTTAGTAAATCAAAAATAAGTTGTCAACTTGTAAAAAACAGGGGATTTTAAGAGACACTGGGAAAATGCAATTAAACCATGCATGCATGCATTCTTGCTTTTCTGTATGCAAACAAACAGATCTACTCACCGTTCTTTTTCATTATCTCCTAAATTAATCCCAGAAATCCTCACTATCATGAATCTGTGGGTCATGGTTGTCCAGGTAGGAGCAGAGGTTGGTCATACTGTTCACCAATTTCATGATCCCACTTTAAAAGCCAGACCAACCTTCAAGCAGAGTAAACAGACCAAACATGATCAACTAAACCCTAGACCAAATAATAAAATACAACTTCTTTTAGTGGTAGTACAGCAATGTTTACATAATTAGCAGTCCAAGATATCAAGATGATAAATTTTGCATACCAGGTTCCAAAGATAAGGGGCATCTGTGGAGCTCAGTGGGGTTTGTTACCCTCTTATGCATCCAATCTAGAGGCAGCTTAACCTATGCTATTAGCTGGTCAGTTTGGATGATGATCCTGTTTTCTTCAATATAATAACACATCCATTCTGTGGACTATCCATCAATGTATATTTTTAGGTAAGCTGGCCTTCCTGTAGACTATCCATTGGGGTATATTTTTTAGCTTGCAGATTTACGTTCATTCTCGACATGGTACTTTACTGATGTGTTTCCAAATGTGGTTCAAGATAGCCTTACTATATTGATTGCTCATAAATTCTTACTTTAGGGTTCCCAGATTTCTTAGGGCTGCTTAAATGTAAATTATATAGCAATAGTAAAAAGTATGTATCTAGATGTGTGCGTGCATATAGGTAATAATTTTATATCTACGTATAACACCTTTCTAACTACATGTTCTTAATGTATGAACATCTATTTCATTCTGACTATGTTAATGGTAGTTATCAAACTTTACTTATATTTCCTTGATTCTCTTCAGGCTACAACATACCACAGCCTTCTGCCTAAACTTCCTGCCAGATTTGGTGGATTGAAAAAAGGAATGGACTAAAATGGCTGACCGCTGATAAAGTCATGCCTTTTTTAACTTCAGTGCCAGTATCAGTGCCTAAGAGAGAGAATGGGGAAGAGTGTTTGGTAAGGAAAGTCACCATGCTCTAATCCATGAAAACAAGGCATTGCTTTGCATGTATCTTGGAAACAAGCAATTTTGATATAAGCAGAGTTAGGAAACAGGAGATGATGGGTTTGGACATTTGAGGGGTGCTTTGTAAACAAAAACCACTGCTCGGATGGAAACACACTGCCTTGTCACATGGCTGTCTTGAGACAAAGCTGGCTTTTTGTGATCCCGATGTGGCAGTTGTGGCACTTTGTTTATTAACTGCCATTGTTAATTACCATATAAACTACAGTTGGGCCATTGTTTATTAACTGGTAATTTTTAAAAACAAATGGACAAGTCTGGCCTGCATTCACAGTTGGTGGATGTCTTGTCTATTTAGTTAGTGGATTGGATGTCAAAGAAGAACTTGAATGTCTGAAAAGGCAAGGAGCATTTTCTACCTACTTTTTTTTTGTTATGGTGTACTTGTGTGAGTGGGTACAGAAAGGTGCCAGGGCACTGGTGATTCAGCCCCCTCATTAAATTCTTGGTTATGCCTAGGCTTGGGTAATTCCTTCCACTTTGGAAAGAAATGGAGGACTGAGTCTCTGGCAATGGATTTCAGTCTCAAATCTGAGGGATACGAAGAATTTCTGAAGGAGAGACATATTAAGTACAGGGATTCTTTAATTTATTTTCCTCAGGTCTGTGGGGAAATAAAATTTGTTTACAAACTACTGACCCAGAAGGATAGCTCTGGAAATAATTTGTTATAGGCTTCTTGGTGAACTACTGTGTGAGCTGACATGCATCAGAACTGCCCAGATGTCTTCTGCTGCTGGGATGAGAATGCAGTTAGTTGCTGATATCCTCCAAAAACTAAGATCTGATACAAAGCTGTTGCAATATTCAGCACTGGAATCTATGAGAAGCATAATTTGACGATTTGGCAAGAAGTAAACAGCACAGGGCATGCCTCTGAGTGAGGCTGCAGGAACTGGTTCTTTGGGGATCAGTATGCTTTGTTATCCAGAACAATTATGTCAAACCATGGATTCATGTAAGAGAAATCCCCAGGAGCAGGGTGGTGAAGGCAGCTTTACAGCTGCTGTGTGCTGATGGAGCAGAGAAAAACATCCTGGCCCTGGAATCATAATTCTAGATAGCCGAAATTCTTGTGTGGCTCTTTTGCAAGACTGTAAACACAGACTGGAAATAAATAAGTGTGCTCCTATGCTCTGACAGGAACTGTATAAGGAGGAACTGGGGAAATGTAAAATCATTATATTTTTCAGAAGATGAAATATGTATTTGTTTTCTTCACATGAAAACATGGCAATATTCTGTAACAATAGGAAAGGCAGATGCTCACTTATGGTTGTTTGACGGGCAGAAGTATAATGCTTTTTCATGTGCCCTACAACAAAGTCTCCAYGCAAACGCAAGAAGACAGAGAACCTGTATGGGTCAAAGTGTCATCTTGTTTATGTAAGACGTCTAAAAACCTGTCTGCCAGCCACAGGTGAGAATGTGTGCAGATACTTTGACAACTGTAGCTCGAGGTAGAGCAAAATCTTATGAGCTTCTGTGGAATACAGCAACATCCTGCCAGTCCTGAGGGGCCATGGTCTGCTCCTAGCCCAGTCCATTCTGTTGGTTGATGGTGGAAGAACAGAGTCATGATGATCTCACTTCCCCACCGTCTTTCCTAAGGCTAACTCCAGTGTGCATGATGCAGGAACAGGGTCTGTAGTCCGCAGAGGGTCTGGTCAATGGGGACACCCCAGGAGGAGCTGCAGCAGAGCGTGGGAGGGCTCCTTCTGCATGCCCATCCTGGACCGTCTGCCCACATGCAGGCTGTGCCTGGGTAGCCTGAGCAATAATAAACTGAGTGCTGAGTCTTACCAGAATGTACTTAGGTTTTTTTGGCTTGAGCTGAGACACTGTTTGAATGGCAATCTTAAATCTCAGTTTCTCTTTTGCTACTCTCTCTCCTGCCAGTGGTTCTCACCCTGTATGCCATGCACCAGCTAAGAGGGAGGATGGACTTGGCTCAGAAACCAATGTCACTAAAACCCTATGGCTAAAAATTTCATGATAGAGCTCGACGGAGCAAGACTTTGCCCAACAAGGCATTGCAGATGGAGCAGGTACAGGTGATTGCAGCATGGCATGAAAGGCAGCTTCTCTGGGCAGTGGGCTCCTCACATGTGCTCGTTTCAGTGTACTTGCGTGCCTACAGAGGTGACTTAGTCSTGAGATTTTAAGAAAAAAAATTCAAGCCCCCACAGGTCACTAAGCTCCATCAGAAAGCTTATGAGCGTTGTATGTCTCCCTGAAATTTGTACCTTCCACACTTCCCTCTCTGCTGAAGTCTCAGCAGCAGCAAAGTTACTATGAAGAGAGCTCCTACATTTCCTCCTAAACTGAAATGCTGTGAAAGAAATCTTCAATTTCAGTTTTAGAAGGAAATATCTGAACACAGAAAAGAAATATTTTATTAAGAAAATAGAATTGAAATGGTCTGCCTCATGTTAGCTCAGCATTAATCTGCCTCTGAATTGCTTATATGTGTGTGCTGTATTACGGTATATGTAGTCCACTGAAAGAGCCCGGCTCACTGAACACCATGGGATTGCAAGGTGCTTTCAACTACAAATCCCATGAAATACTGCTGTGGCTTAAAGAGGATGCAGGTCAATATTCAGTAAAGTCAAAATTAAGTACTTCAAAATTTCTGTATTAACGTAATCCAGAAATGGGACATTTTCTTTTGCCCTATTCAGTACAAAATCAAATATTAACAAGTATTTATGTCATAAATTCTCACTTTTAACAGCTCCAGTGAGTATTAACACTCCAAACTACGTGATTTCACCAGAAAATAAATCCATCCACTAGCAGACTTTACTATGACAAAATATACATTACAGCTTCAGACAGCCTGATTACTTAGCCCAAACTATAACTCTGTGACCAGGAGCATCTTCCCCGTCTATAGGACAGTGCGAGAGAGCCCGCAGCAGTTGTGCGAGGGTGCAGGGGGAAGTCCCCGCAGAGCGGCGGGTACCAGACCTGACCGTTGTTCTGTGCAGTGGTTCTGGACAGAAATCTCAGACCCAGTAGCATGGTCCAGCAGTATGATTAGCTGGAAGATGGATTTTATAAACTGATGAATAGAGTGGTATAACTTGGTTGTCTGCAGGAGCAGGTAAGTGGATCTGATGATGCAAGGACTCTTGCAGGCCCGCATGCCTATATTCCTGTTTCATCTGTGTATCCTGGAGTCATTGTCAATGCAGGCTCCTATTCTGAGAAGCCTTCAGGACACCTCTGTAGGGACATAGCTCAAGGAGTGCTCTCTAGGGACATAGCTCCCCAGGTTTCCAYGTAATCATATTGGTTCCTGCAAGTTACTTTCTCCACCGCTTTACATGGGCTATCTCCCTCCTCTCTGCAGAGTTATCCCTGGTTTGATTTTTGTCCTAACAGAACATAAGCCTTTTTTTCTAAACAGATAATTTGCTCATTTTCCCCTGAGTTAGGATACAATTTCTTTACCTTCATCTACATCAGGTCCCAGGACAATTACTGGTAAAACACTCCACCGCACCTACCATAGCTGATTCCCGTGCAGGACACGTGGGTGTTACAGAATTAGACAAAAGAAAGTAAACCGGGGCAGTTTAGCTGATAGTGCTGTTTCCTTGTAAGGTTATAGAACGTAGCAATGTGTCCTAATGAGAGAAATCTCTCCTTTATCAAGGTAAAGCTATTTTTAACTGATTCTTTTAATTGACTTGCTGTAACTCCTTACAAGGAGCAGCGAATGTTGAATCATCTCAAAATGTTCTTCTCTGACTTCCTGCAAAAAAAGATGTTAAGAATACCTATCAGTTTTGTATGCTAAAATCAAAACTAAAAATGTAGATTTTGGCTCTAGTTCTGACATGAGTCACTGTGGCATAGTATGAAATTAAAAGGAAATGAGGAAGGGTCTGTCCTTCTTTTTCATTTACTGTCCCTCTTGCTTTCTCTGTAAAGCTCTGTGTGTGGATGTGATGTGGAAGAGACAAAGGTGACTAAGGGTCCCAAAAAGGTCCAAATGAAATGTGGATTATTTTCTAATTTCTGTCACCTCCACTATCCTGATTTTGCTGTATGAGGGTCTATTTGTTTTATCACTCCTTTTTAAGAAGGTTGTGTATACATGATAATCTCTGTAAGCTGAAGTCTACCTGAAAGGGAGAGAATGCAATGGGAGAGAATACTTTCTCTCCATTTCTGAGGGGATCTTGCAAAGCCCAACCTTTATCCAGAGAAGCTGTGGTCAAAGAAAGATATTCACAGCTCCTGCTCTGTCCCCTAATGCCCTACAAGGGATGTTTCCCAAGATGTTAATGTCACCCGAGGGGACACAGACTCTCTTTAATCACGTATGCCAGGTTACAAAACAAAGATGACAGGTAGTAAAGCATGGGCTATCTGCCTTTTGTATGTGGGTATATTCTTGTATGGTGAGAGTTTCAGACATTGAAATGCTTCCAAGCATTTCCAAGAAGAAGAATGCCTCACGGTGCTCCCTCTGGGATGGATTGTTCTGCGTTACCCTCTCTCTGAGGTGAGCCTTGAAGTTATATTTTAGCTCTATATGATCAGAAAAGAGTTTTTTCTCTGCATAAATTTAATCTTGTGTTCGACTGTTTGAAGGTAGTGAGAAAGCTATTTTCTTCCCTATGCACAGATGATTTGCCTTGCAACCTACAACAGAGCAATTAGTGTTACAAAGAGTTAGGTGCATAAATTCAATCCCCTAGATAACAAGTACATATTAGCTGCATGGTTATGAATTAGGTGTGTTATATATATAGAAAGCCTGTCCCCTGAACAGTCACCAAATGTAAGAGCAATCCGTTCTCTATGAAATGCTCAGATTAAAAAACAAAGTCAAAGTAGGATATCTCTGTCCATTTACAGTCTAGGAAGTCCTTGCATCTCATCTGACACAGGCTATTTTCAAATATCTTTTAACAATAGAATTAGACCTCTTTAATTATGATATGAGGTTGCAATATATGTTTGTAAGCAGAACTAACATCAGAGGACTGTACTGAGCAATCTGTTCTCTGCAGAGCAGGGCAGTAGTAYGTAATCAACTTCAGAGCTCAAGTTCGTTGACTTTCATTATGACTCAGTTTCCTAAATCACTAAACCATGAGATAGTTTTGATGAGCCTGAATGGTGCTCTCACACCAGACCCTTCCTCAAAGGGTTCCTGCATAGTGTTTTTGCTGAGGCTATCCATGCTGGGACACAGCATCACAGCCTTTCTCATGTTGCGTGACATAAAGCACCTTCCCCACGACCTGGAGAAATCCCCTCCTACACACCTAGAAGTAATAAATTCCCTCTTTCTATCTTAAGCCTCTCAGCACACSTTAGTGAGGGATATTTGAAAATGTTACCTGCATGTGGGCTGGCCCCATGCCTCTTCGTTGGGATGTAGTGCATAGGACATGTTTGATCATCATCCAACAGCAGATGGGCCAGAGTCATGGTGTGGTGCATGTCCTGCCATGGCTTCCCAAACTGCCTGCAGTCAGCTGTGTGTTTGTAATAACATTAAGGGTTCCAAGCAATCCATGAAATGCAGATATTTCATATAGGTCTTTAAAATAAGCAGCTGGGATCTGCACCATGCTATGACATCTGCTATATGTCTTGTGCGCCCTGGGGTGACATGCGAGGGTATGTGGACATGCACCATGAAGCAAAGCACAGCTGCAGGGAGCAGACCCTGGAGAGCACTGATGCCTGAGCTGCTCCCATACTCAGCTCACTCTGAAAGAGAGCCAGRGAGGGAACTAATGTACAGTGAGTGTGAACAATCAGGGACTGTAGCAGCCTCAGCTGCGGACAGCCACGTTGCAGTAATGTAAGGTACATGCTGTATCACCAAATAGTTTCTTGGCGACAAAATATTATGTGTCCTCATGAACATACCAGACAATGAGAAAGTATTAAAACAAGAAAAAATTTCCCCTCCCCTTCGCATGAGCATTGTCCTTTCTTAATCTTATTCCCTCAACCTAAGTAGTTATAACATCCAAGGTACCCCAACATCTAGGACAAGCTAACTAGTGCCTTCCCGGAAAGGACTGCAGCCTTATCAACTTCTCATACAACAAGAGCATAGCCTTTCCGCTGGTAAACCATGGGCTTCTTTTTGGTTCTTTGTATTTTTTTCACTATGTTATCCCTAGAATTATCAGTCAGGTGGAGGTTTTGTTGTCTGCATTTTTAAAATTATTATTCTGTGGATGTGCTCCAAAGTATCAACATTTCAATTGTCAAATATCAATACTTATGATACTTARCTTATTGTTAAGTGTCAGTGTCACATTATTAGCAATCATTAAACCAAGATTACATTTACTCTTTGCRTAATTTTACTCTTTGCTGTCAAAGAGACAACATTCATACTGCATGTGTATGAAGTGTGACACTCAATAGCAGGAAAAGCTCTCTCTCTCTCTTTCTTTTCATGTGGACGTATAACTCTTAAATTATTTACACCTACAAAACATTGCATTAGGGAATTGCAATGATAACAGAACATTTTCAGACAAAATGAAATCTGAGCAAAGCGTTTTCTCAGTATTCTAAATAATTTAGATTACAGAAAATATTATATTTTTTCCTAGAAAAGGTTTCTGTGCAGATAGAGGGGAATGGTGATTAGCTTTGCAATGATAATGAGACCAGTAGTTCAGTTCCTAAGGGTATGAAATGTTCATCTGCTTTTAGAGTACAATGGTTGCAGAATAGTCATAAAATCTCCTAAATCTGTATATCCCAGTTAAGGCCGCATGTCTCTGTTTCTTGGTAAATATAGAACAACCTTCTAAAATCCCACTTCTGATATCAGAACTCCTAGGATTCTCCAGCCAATACCACACTGCATCTCTCCAAATGATTTTTGCCTGAAGGAAAGCTATAAACAGCCTTTTCCATCAGTTAAGTGTATTAACTGAAGATGCTGGAAATCTGCTGCTATCTTTTCTGGATCTGACATCTGTTACAGAAATCTCACAGAATCACAGAATGGTTGAGGTTGGCAGGAACCTCTAGAGGTCGTCTGGTCCAACCCCTCTACTCAAGCAGGGCCACCTACAGCCAGTTGCACAGGGCTGTGTCCAGATGGTTTCTGAATATCTTCAAAGATGGAGACTACACAGCCTCTCTGGGCAACCTGTGCCAATACTTGGTCACCCTCACAGTGTAAAAGTGTTTCCTGATGCTCAAGAGGGAACTTTCTGTGTTTCAACTTAGATGCTGTTATCTGGTGTTTCAGTTTCAAAGCCAGTCTGAACATACTCTGATTTGACAGCTTTATAGTCTTGTTACAGCAGGGAAACAACAGATTTCTTGATAGCACTGTCTCTCCTGCTGACGAGGAGGTCGACTGTTTTATTGCTGGCACAATGATGGTAACTCATAGGGATGAAAAGGTTCTGTTGCTGTAGCATCTACCTTATGCACTCACATAGCCTAATGTGAAGGTATCACACATCTCCACTTTTTACTATCCTGAACTTCAAAATATTTCTGTGAAATATGGAAAGGTTGTCGTCTTTATTTTATAACTGAGGAAGCCAGCGACAAGAGGAGGTAAGTAATTTGTCAAGGGGTACCCCTACAGGTAGCCGCAGTAGAGGAAGGCACTGATCCCACTTCCCAGAGACTTCCCTGCAGCCCTTGCTCACAGGGAGGGTATGACTCTTCTCCTCACCTGATGGTGATGAAGTCCTTCACTGAAAAAAGACTTTATATAGTGCTGGCTGGACAAAAACATTCCCTGATGTATCTCATCTGCTGTCATTGATGATGTATGTCACCATGGTTCACTGAGGACATACCTCAGATGAGCCTRGTTCACAGACAGAAGTATTTATTTTAACAGGATAGTATTTCATTCTGAATTCTAAAGTGAAAACAAAAGGTTGGTGATATTTACTTTTTATATCCAGAGTATTTGATCCRATATTCAAAGTTTTTCTTTTCTTATTTGCATGTATTTTATGGGTGTATAAAATGACTAAACAAAATATTGATCCAGAAATAAATCCTTCCCATCAGATAGATTTCAGACTGGAGAATCTGAAATGAAATATTCTGTGCTGATTTCAGATAAAGAGAACCAGCACATTCTAATCCAATGACTACTAGCTGTGGGTGCAGTGGAAAATTACAACTAGACTTTTATTATGTAAAAATTCCACTSCCTTTAGTAACTGAAAACTCACAATATCAGTTTTTTTCCTGAAAATGGCTGCATGGTAGCAGAAATTGGTAAAGGGACGTAATAGGCTCCCTCTGATTTAAGATCAGACAACAGGCTAGAACCATAGCAGGCATTATACGAGTTGGGTTTTTTTTTACAAGAACTTTCTTCCTACCAGCCTCCATCTCTACATTATAAGAGAAAATGATGGCATTAGCAGTGTCCTTCCTATTTCTAATTCCTAACAATGATGTTAGCCAAACTCTACTGCCTATTTGTCACCCCTAACCAGACAGCTCTCAGTGGAAATGAGTAAGAAAAGAGAGTTTTGGTGTGTTTTTCCTTTCTCAGCGCTCACAGGCCAGCTAATCTTTTTGCTGGGAATATGACACAAGTCAATTATTTCTCTGTCTCCAGTTTTCATAGCCCAGCAGCTAGCCATTGATTTTCAGTAGAGCTTGGTGGGGTTTTTTGTGGTTTTGTTTGTTTGKTTGKTTGKTTGKTTGGTTTGGGTTGTTGTTTTTTTCTAGATTTGTCTAGATGCCAGTTCTCTTCCTGGAAAGGTACCTTTCTGTCAGGATCAGTCTCACTTTTGCACATTGGCACCCAGATTCTCCTGGCAGATGCACCCTGCCATAGTGGTGAGATTCTAGAGTGGCCAGTGCCCTGGGGATTCAGTGGAACTTGTGATATTAAAAACTTCTCAAGTTCTGGAATAAAATCTGTAGGAAATCAACAGTTTTGGCATATTAGAAAGTATGTCTGAGTTAGATCTATAGGTTGCATCATTTTTATCAAGCTTTTAGAAACAGCCTGCTGATGTTCTTAAGTGGATGTTTCTGAAACAATTATTTTCCATCTTGAAAAATAACTTCTCTTTAGATAAGCATATACCTAAAAATAAACATGCATTACTTAAGACACTTTTTAGTATTAACTTTGTTTTATCCACTGAAAAGTACAGCGTCAGTAACATGCAGAATGATATTGGCATATCTTTAGGTTTTTGCTACAGGTATAACATTCACAGATCAAGTCATACACAGATTAAAAAAAAAGACAAGCTGGAATATAATTACCATTGAGGAAATAACTGCCCTGCCTTCATTTGTGAACTGCACGAGAGAGCTTTATACTCTCTTAAATAAAAGGCAGTGTCAACTGCAGGATGCAGTTTTGGATTGTTTTCTTGTTTTTGAACCCCACACAGGACAAACTAGTCCATTAATTTTGTATTTCCTCTGGCTTATCACCTATCTGATATCTTGCCTCCACTTGTCGGAATGCAAGCTTGCTACTTTCTGGATTGGCTATTTGAAGAAGAGGTAGCATCTGATAGCCCCACTCTCTTAGCCCGTGAAGTGGTCAGGCAGGTGGGGGCACTACTGGCCCCCAGCACGTTACCGAGTTCATCTCAGCCCAATAACTGAGCAGGAGATCTCTGGAAAACTGAGGTGGTGAAAGAGAAATGGTGAAAGCCTCCATCCAAGGCAAGCTTTGCTGTGTGTGCTGGAAGGTGACCAGGAGAAGAACTCCCTCTCTTTCATCACCAAACCTTTTGCTGGTGTCCTGGGGAGCCAGGCATCTGCCAGGGATGCAACACATCCATCACGAAATATGGGTGCTGCTTTTCCTCCTACATCTTCAGTATGCCCATACCCATGGTTGCAGTCACTCCCCCAAAAGGTTGCACATTGTGAAGAGAGTTCTGTTTTTCTAGCAGGCAGCTGAGTGTAACTTCCTTCCAGACTCAAACACCACTTTGTATCCACTCAGGCAAAACTATTTTCCTTTTGACATATCTCTGCTAACATCTTCTCACTTTCCATATCAGGTTCAAATCTGACTTGTCACCCTTTAACATCCACCCTTTAATTCCACATCGGCGTACAACTCTTCTCATTTTCATCTCTTTCTCTTACAACCCTTTTATTCCCATCTTCAAGACTGCAGAGACTGCATCTTCTATGTCTTTCCCTGATGCTTCTCTTTTATGCCTTCTATTGGAGCTCTTATCCTCTGCCAAATAGCCAATATCTTTCTCATGAAGATCTCCTCTGTCAGGCTTTTCAGCAAGAATCCAAGAAATGAAACAGTCATTGTTTTCTTCCGTGCTTTGGTGATGTCTTGTTTTCGTGGGGTAGAATTTGAGTACCTTCTAATGTTAAGTTTGTTTGCCTCATGCCATGCTTTCTAGTGGATGAAATTGATAAAATGATTGAAGACAGCAGTATATACTTACCTTCATGACTTCCTTGCTATCTACTTATTCCCTTTGGAAAAGAAAGCTCTCGAAGTCCTCTGTGCTTTTGGTAGCATTGATGCTACCTCATGCTGCCTCCAAGACCTTCCTGCAGCTCCCCATCTTTCAGCATGCTAGGTTCACATTTCTACACCTCAAATAGGTAGTTATATATTAGCTCTCACTTTCTCTTTCTTGTTTCACCCTTGATTGTCTCCCTATCTCACAYCTATCCACCTTATTTTATTGTGTCCTATGCTTATAATTCTGTATCTAACCCATCGACAAATCTTTCTCCCTTGAATTCAAAAGCCCACTTCTTGCTTTCTCTGCTGTGTTTTTTTTTACTGGGACAAAGTACCACCACCTTCTTCCCTGAATGTTTTGACTAAATTTGTTTCTCTTTGTCATGGTTTAACCCTAGCCAGTAACTAAGCCCCACACAGCCACTCGCTCACTCCCCCCACGGTGGGATGGGGGAGAGAATCTGAAGGGTAAAAGTGAGAAAACTCATGGGCTGAGATAAAGACAGTTTAATAGGGAAAGAAAAAGCCACGCACACAAGCAAAACAAAACAAGGAATTCATTCACTACTTCCCATCCACAGGCAGGTGCTCAGCCATCTCCAGGAAAGCAGGGCTCCAYCATGCATAACGGTTACTTGGGAAGATAAACGCCATCACTCCGATCATCCCCTCCCTTCCTTCTTCTTCCCCCAGCCTTATATGCTGAGCATGACGTCATATGGCTGTGGATGTGGTCTACCTGGACTTCAGCAAAGCCTTTGACACCGTCTCCCACAGCATTCTCCTGGAGAAGCTGGCAGCTCATGGCTTGGATGGGTATACTCTTTGCTGGGTAAAAAACTGGCTGGACGGCCGAGCCCAGAGAGTTGTGGTGAATGGAGTCAAATCCGGTTGGCGGCCGGTCACAAGCGGTGT